>OX377619.1:187652085-187743997 GCA_947397865.1 Polietes domitor
TCCAACAAGAGGTGTTACCGGTATTTCACTTTTAAAGCTTTTATTCTTTGACATTTGACACGTAGAAACTACGCCATTACTAAAAATGAAACGATACACGCTTCAACAATGCTTTGAAATTATTAAAATTCATGCATGAAATTTATCCGGAATTCCATCGAAAAATCATTTTGACTGATGAGGCCCATTTCCACCTCGGTGGCTACGTCAACAAGCAAAATTCTAGCATCTCGGGGCTCGGAAAACCCAAGAGTTATTGTTGAGAAGTCTCTCCATCCTCATCGTGTGACTGTTTGGTGCGGTTTATGGTCCGGCGGGGTCATTGGACCTTACTTTTTCGAAAATGAGGTTGGATCAACAGTTACGGTGAATGGATTGCGCTTCCGACAGATGATTGTATTGCTCTGGTCAACGTTTAATTTCAACAAGACGGCGCTACGGGAAAAGTTTCCGGACCGTGTTATCTCTCGAAGACGTGATCACAATTGGCCACCGAGATCTTGTGATTTAACACCTTGCGACTTCTTCCTTTGGGGCCACGTGAAAGATGAGGTCTACGCCAACAGCCCAGCGTCGATTCAAGACTTCAAAGAATTCATGAGGTTATCGAGGACATAGGGCAGCCAGTTTGCGATTTGGTTATGGAAAATTTCATGAAAAGGATATGGTTCTGTAAGCGTGGTCGTGGTGGCCATTTGGCTGATGTTGTTTTTCATTATTAAAGGCATACCTTCCACTTTATTATGAAATAAACATCCGATCATTTATCTCAAAAATGGTGTTTTTCTTTGAATACCAAAATAACACCTCTTGTTGGAAACCCCTGTATTTCTAATCCACTTCTTTTTGGAAATTTCATAATCCGAAGGTTTAAAGTGCACTTCGAAGGTTTAAAGTGCACTAGTGGCTAAATCTTGAGTGGAATGTAAAAGTAATCAGCAAATTAGAAATAATATCAAATATTTTTTGTCAACAAACATTTATATAGGTTTATAGGTCATGTAATATTTTAAATTAGAATCGGCTATAATTTTTTTTTCAAATTTTTGGTTTTATTAGAAAGGTCGTTTGTCATTTAATACCACTGTACAACAATTTCAAACTTTTTCCAAAATTACGGGATTCTGACAATAGATTCTGAAATCGGCGGTTAAAGTTTCCCAGCTCTGACGTGTTCTTGCAGCATATCGGTATATAAAACTATGTTTTCTTTACATCTGCGTTGTAGGGTATTTTCTGCAACTTTATAGACAGTAGTATGGCAAATATTTTTGTAGAACATATTAACCCTCTAACTCTCCCTTATAACGGTACTTTTTAGCTTTATTCTAACAAATTGTAAAAACACCCCGAAATGAAAACACCCCGGGGATGAAATGTTCTACAAAAATGTTGACCATAAAATTGTACTATATATGTCATAACACACCAAAACCCAAACCTTAACTCAAACATCAAAAACCAATCAAATTCAAGATGGCCCATTAAGGGTTAATTTAGTTATTATTCACTGGGGTTGGGATAGTGCACGACTTTTCGATTTTGATATGCTAGAACCACCTATTTTGTGAGGTTCGGTAAAAAAGTTAATTAGCCGAAAAATGGGGGTGGTGGAGTGAGTGTAAGTGGGCGCTCATCGGTGTCAAAGGTATGGGGTAAAAATACGCAAAAAGTCCCAAAACTGCCTCGGAGTCACCCCAAGAGGGGTTAAATAAAAGACCGACCCCAGTTAATTAGAACGTGACATGTCCCACGTGACATTTCTTTCCATCATGGCATTTATGTTCGTTTCTGCTGCACTTTTTGCGAAATTATAGATAATATATTTTAATCGACATATATATATTTTTTAATCGACAGAAGTATTTAATGAATTCTTCTTTAAACTTTCTCACCGTCGTATACAACTCTCTTTATTTTTTTTTTCATTCAAATTTTTGCTCATCTAGATTTAAATAAATAAAAGGTATTTTTTACATAAATAAATTATTTATGTAAGAATATTTTTGTTTCAAATTTTAAATTTTCACGCTTAAGATTTTTTTCAGTAAGATATTTTTATTTTATTTGTATAAAAATCTTTGTTTATATTGGACGCAGTAATTACAAATGTTGTTTTTCAATGTCGAACGTGGCATCGAATTAAAAGTTACAGTAAATTGCAGCCGAATAGTTTCGTATCATTTATTTTTTGCCTATTTGTACTCCTTAAAAGATTATAGAAAGCAAAAGTCAAAAAGTAATGTCTTTCTTTATGAACTTTTATTGAAACAAGAGAAATATTGAACTGAATATAGCACTTGCGCGACTTTGCATTCGAATATCTCGAGATGGGATATGAATAAATGTAATTAGTTAAATTTGATTTGTTCCCTATAAAAGTATGACAAAACAACGTGTTTACAAGAACTTTCCATTTGTTGGCCCTGGTGGACCTTTATTTGTAAATGCCCATATATGAGGGTGATTTTTTAAAAGCTATAGGAAAGTTTTTCAAAAAAACACATAAAGTTCAGAAAAATGCATGAAATCTTTATTTGAATCGATAGTACGATCCATATAATTTAATGTTTGAAAATTATTTCATACAAATGTTGACCTTGACTGTGCCCTTAATGGTCCATCCGATTAGAGGCCCAATTGCTGCGAACGGCGACGAATCGATAATTGATGGTCATCATTAACACTGGCCAAATTTTTGTAACACCAAAAAATAATTGAGCTAGACCCACCTTTAAGTATCGACTTTAAGAATCGACTTAACGATGTCCGTCTGCTGTCCATCTAAGCTTGTTCGCACTCTACAGGTAGCAATTGTAGTCCGATTGTCATGAAATTTGGCAGAAGTAACTTTTCTGTCCAAGGACGGTTCAGATTTAGATATAGCCTCCATACAAACATCCCTATAATTTACACTATTACTGCTCTAGAATACACATTTTGAATGGGATTGTGACCAAATTTTCAGGATCGTGTTATATTTGAACTAGAAACAGCTTACGGGAAAGTGGGTCTATGTTTTGATATAACCCCCATACAAATGTACATCCGATTTACAATATTACTGTTCTAAAATGCACATTTTACATCGGATCTTCATAAAATTTTACACACAATGTTACATTTATACTAGAAATACGTATTTTGAATGCCAGCTATATAGGTCAATGTTTTGGAATAGCCCCCATACAACTGGGCCTCCAGTTTACACTACTATCGCTCTAGAACCCACATCTTACATTGGATCTTGATCAAATTTTGCAGATCATGTTATATTTCATTAAAGAATACCTACTTTGTGATCTATAAAGGCCCACTTTTTAATGTAGCGCCCTTACAAGTGGGCCCCCATTTGAATTATTACCACTCTAGGACCCTCATTGTACATCGGAAGTTTTTCAAATTTTGCAGATTATAGTATATTCATATTTCATACTAAGAATACCTACTTTGAAAGTGATCTATAAAGGCCCACTATTTAATGTAGCGCCCTTACAAATGTCACCTTTTTGATTACCCCTCTAGGACCCACAATTTACATCGGAAGATTATCAAATTTAGCATTTTGTATTATATTTGAAATAAGATGACATATTATGAAAGTCAAATATATGGGTCCATATTATTTTACCCCTCAAGAACGCAAATTTTACATCTGAAGTTTTTCAAATTTTGCAGATTATATTTATATTACATTTCAACTAAGAATACAAAGTCAAATATATGTGTCCATTCTTTGGAATAACCCAAATGGGGCCCATTCTTCTCTAATACAGCTCTAGATACTACGTCTTACATCGGATCATGATATATTTCAACTATGAATACCTACCGTCAATGAGAAATATATAGGCCCATGTTTTGGACCACGCCCCAAGTGTTGTTATAGGCCTCCTTTCAAATGTCGGTCCGATTTATCCTATTACTACGGTATAATTTGTATTTGTCTTCCGGAAAATTGGATCAATTATTTACCATATTTGTTAAATATGACTAAAGATGAATTTAAATAATTTATATGAACTACATAAAATTGCTCTCATGAAACACCTGAGTTTAGTAATAAAAGCGAGGTATATACGCAGGGAGTGGTGTAGGGTATTATATAGTCGGCCCCGCCCGACTTTAGCCTTTCCGATGACTATATTGTTTTATGAAAGAAAGGCCCAAAACTGCCCCGCAGTATACCTTAGATGGGAAAAGTGTAGGTATGTTTGGAGAAAATGTTGAGGGGGAATTAATTGGGGCCAGTCTTACACTTCTCCCATCTAAGAAATTTTGCGGGACAGTTTTGGGCCTTTCTCGGTAGTTCAAAATTAAAATTGTAAGTGGGTCACCTTATACTAAAAGAAAATATTACATGGATTCTACGATAAAGTAGGTTTTATAAGCTATGGTCCTTCATCTCACCTAGTTCTAATTCTACATTTTTCGACTAATCATTTAAAACCCCGGCAGCACATCGTCAAAACTTTCGCAGTACCCCCTTCGTCGCTGATATCCAAAAATGTATGTATGTATGTTCAACAACAACAAAAAGTCTCACTAAAATGCTGCATTTTTAGTCATTCGCATTTTTTACTTTTGCAGCTCTTCTCTTTTTTGCTTTCTGCCTGCACTCTATGGCGACGTTGACAGCGACGACAGGGAACTGTCTTATTTTCATTATTTTTGGCAACTACTCAACAACTCACAAACACTCGCACACACATCGTGATGCCGGCTATCAATGGCATGTGTTTGGCTGTGCTGCTGTGCGAGAAGTTTCGGTCGTGTATGTGGCAGGATTATTGCCGCCATTCAATACGGTCTTATTTCCAAGAATGTCGTCGTCGTCATCATCATCGTTGTCGTTGCTGTCTCGTTGCTGCGAATGCTTCCAATGAATACATTGTAAATATAAGAACAAGTTCGCAAACATATGACGAATATTGCTTCGCCTGAAAATAATAATTATACACTTATCATGAGTATTATTTTCCGAATGAAAAGTGCTTCAGTTCGAACTAGGTTTCACAAGTACTTGGTGAAGGATTTCATAGGGATACAGATCCAATGTATGAAGACATCGTTAGAGTGGCTGAAGTGCAAAAGAATATAAATTAGTGTAGTTGATGAGGGTCTCCCAATAGATTGGACTCTATTCCAGTGGAATTGATTTTGACATTCCAATATTGCTGAACAGAAATCACACATAAGATACCAAAGGATTGCTTTTTAAATGCAAAAATGTCCACTATTTCAATCGCTCATATCCTTAAAATACAGACATAATGTCAGTTGTTTGAATTTCATATTTTGGATTTCATACTCGCTTTAGATTTATTATTGTCAACGAAGCCACTGGGACAATTTGAATAAGTTGAGATCCTTAAATATATCCAGCAATGTTTGTGGCAATGCTGCATTCCAATATTATCTTACTTTTCCATAATTTTCCGACAGGAATAAAGTTTATACAAACACGTGTTAAAAAAATAAAAATATTAAAAATATTTTTCTAAATAAAAATATAATTTTAAACCACGACCTTATAGCATGGTTGTCAATATGTTTAAACAGCGTGATAGTCATCTACTATATATACATAACAAAAGTTCATGTTGAAAATAGGGCGATTATGAATTCTCTCCATCTTCTTCGACCATTAGCAAGATTTCTGATTTGAATCGATGTTTTGTTGAGGGCTTCGTATTATTGTTTTACACATCTTGTCCATGTCATACGGGGTCTTCCTGGTCGCCGGTGACCTTGGGGATTCCATTGTAGTAATATCGCCGCCGTAAAAGTTCCGCGGTATTTATAAAACATAAAAAATGCGTTTACTAAAAGTGTCATAACTTACATATTTATCCATAGATCTTTTAATTTTTCTTTTACAGAGTATGAGGGTATATATCATTTGAGACAGAAAAATAGTGTAAAGCATTGGAGGTGTGACTTATGACCAAATACGTTTCACGACTTCCTAAACTGTTTGAACCTTGTCCGTCCGTCCGTCTGGCTGGCTGGTGTACACAATAACTCTCGAAGGGAGTTAAGGAAATAATTCAATCTTTGCACATGGTAATATTTTTCTCAAACTTAGTTTAAGTTCGAAGATGGGCGAAATTGCCATGCCCCTTCTGGTACCTCCCAAACAAATGACTCATATTCCTATGTTAAATTAAAACCAAGGTAACTTCCAAACGGATATTCCGAATCAGCTATATTTTGGTGTTTGATAATATTTTTATAATTAATTTAAGAGTTCAAAATATGGCGGGTATTGCCACGCCCCTTCCAGTACCTCCCACACACATCAACTAAACTACGTAAAATTAAAGCTGCTATAACTTCTATACGGATGATCGGAATACTGTGAAATTTGATATTTGCTAAGGCTTTCATAGAGGCTACATTCACAAAGAATATGGGCGATATTGCCACACCCCTTCTGGTATCTCCCACACAAAGTGGCATAAACTTTGGTTACAATAAAACCGACATAACATCCACACGGGTAGTCAAAATCATTTGTAATTAAATAGTTGAAAAATTTTTTTTAACCATCAACACGCCCTTTCTTGTACCACCCACACATTTGTCACTATCCTAGGTAAAGTTAAATGCTTTATAACTCCTATACCGGTGCCAGAAATTGACTACGACTTCATACTTGATCATGTTTTTACAATTATAACAAATGTGGAAGCTGGGTCCAATTGGCACAAATATCTAGTACCTCCCACAAACATACTCCTGCGATAAGCAAAGTCCTTCCATGCACATGTTCTCTGATAGTCGGCTTAGCCGACTGAATTTTTCTTACTTGTTTTTATATATTTTTTGATGTCAACAAAAAATATTTTTTTCCAAAAACTGTTTTTTTTTTTGCAATTGTTTGATGACTGTTCCTTAACCACTGTTTCCATGTAAAATTCTGAACTATCATATTTACTTTTAATTGAACATATATTTGGTTGAGATCGGACTTATATTTCCAAAATATGATAACAAATCTTAAGTGTTCCTTCGGCGATAATTCGAATTTAAAAAAATCCATAAAAATTAATATCGTTTTCGAGTTCAAAAATGTTATACGTAGCCCTTGTTGCATAGTAGTATTATCACTATTATTCATAGTACTTTTTGTACTACTCTACTTGAGCGGTGTGTTTTAGCTTGAAACTTAAATTAAAGGTGACCTGATTTCCTTCACGCGAGTATTGATCTGTGATGTCTCATTTGTCACTCTTTGACTTTGCTTTATAACAGCACAGTTTTAATATCATTGGATACATTTCTGTTATATTTCTTCGCTATACAATTAACTTTTACATTTTTATCAAATATTTCTGTATATCTGCACTACACCCGCGTAATACTGTTTCTGTCATCGTGGATGTTTTTTAATTCTATTTCACTTAAAAGTTGCGTACATTGCAGACGAAGATTAAATATATATATATATACTGTGGAAATTGAATTTCATAATGATTATATTGACATAACTTTCCCATTCGTTACTTCCCTATGGGAAACACTCATTGTTGTAAGTTTCTGTTGCCAGTAATGCCATTTGATGATGGCTTTTAAATCGAAGTAAATGTAAACATGTTTAAGAAAGACCATCTTTAGGATCCTTTTGCCAGTAATATTTGTAAAGTTGTGTGTGTGTGCTTATTTGTTTGTGGCCAACAAATAGTTAGAAATTCCTTCGTAACTTTTGTGTAAAAAAGGAAAATATTTTCTTATGCTGCTGAAAGGATAAATGTGAAGTATCAATTGGGTTAGATAAAATGTTTGGCGAAGGAAAAGGAAATCCCTTTGAGCTGTGCCATTTCCTTTATTGGCTGGGAAAACATAGTCATAAGGGTTAACTATTGAATAAAAAAAAGATAACAAAAAACCGTCAACAACCGTGGAGGAAACTTTAGTTGTCGCTAACAAATTTAGGAATGCATTAACAGTCAACAATTACACAATTTATTGCGAGCTGTTCGTTTGAATAATCCAAAATTAAGGTGAACTGAAAAGTTGAAGACTCGCATTCATAGTCCCATTTCTTGTCTCTATTAAATTGTAAATTGTTGTAATTTTTAAATTAATTCCAAACTTTATTGTATTCTAATGATGTAACAATAGCCGGAGCACGAGTTTGACTTCCTTATTAAATGTCATTCATGCTTGTCATACCTTTATTGTCAAATGTCAGACGAGAACAATGACCCAGAAGCTGCCTAAAGATGGAACAATCCAAAGAAGACAGGGTAGGCAATTGAGCGAAGTTCGTTATACACATATTTCACAATCCAAGGCATAGACAATAGTCCATTTGAAAGCAGCCGAAAGAGATGAAGTCAACAATGAGCATACAAATTACATATAAAACGTATTTGGGTAGGGGGCGTAAAAGTTGAATAAAACTAGTTCGGGAGAAATATCAACGATTTCTATATTTTAATCGGCCTGTCACTGACATTACGTTCGGAATATTACAAATTGCATCTGTCTATAGCATTTTGATTTGTTTTATATATTTTTGATTTAATTAATTCATCCAAGAAGTAAAATACATTTCTGTCTTTCTGCATTTACACTTGGTATGTAGTGGGTACTATGAAGGCTTTAACAGTTCGCCTTATCTCTATCTAATGCTCAACAAAAGTAGGAGAAACGGCCAATGGATGTAAGAAGATTAGTCAGATGCACATATTGTTCTAGGTCATGTGTTATGACCGCCAGCACCACCACTGGTGCAGTTGGTGTCAAATGCGTAGGTCGTTTGTTTGTATTCCGATCTCCATTTGGATTAATAGTGGCGGCTTAAGCGTTAATAAGTGGCCGGAATGTTGTGTAGCGGCTAATGTGGTTTTTATTGGATTTATTGTCGACGTAGTGGTGGTTTGTTATGCCGTTGCATGGCGGACTGATACTCGAGTTTCGATTGAAACAAAGCTTCTACGGCAGCTTAAATGCGCCTAATGTCGGTGACATAAAAACTTAATAGTAAATATTTGTCAATACATTTCGGTGAATAACACTTCATCTGAAGTGGATTAACAGATTAATGGATTTACGCGGCTTTCTAGTGGGATGGAATGATATTTGACGCGCTTAAAGAAAAAGTGGCATAATCAATAAAAAAATTCATATTTAAAATAGATTTTTTATCGATTGAAGTTTGTTTGGAAAAATACAAAATTGTTTCTCTAGCTAGCAGCAAATTTGACCTATAAGCAGATGTGGCGATTTGTCCCCAACCATGGAGATTTTATGACGGTCAAAAGGACAAAAAATATAAAATCGGCACAGGGGATTTTTCCGGAGATTTTATAAAATATTTTAGCGATTTTGTGGGGATATTCGAAGTACTTAGAAAACTATTTGTATTTATTTACATTTATTTGAACAGGGAATGCAAATTTATCAATAAATTTCTATAAATTTATTACTTAGCTGCTCACTACCTTTATCGTGATTTTGCCAGGTGATTACCATCTACCGCTGGTCAGAAAAGAAATTATAATAAAGATATGAAAAAGGAAAATGTCATCGACAAAAAAGGAGCATTGAAATGAATTTGTTATGTTATGAATATGTTATAAAGTATTTAAGACTATCAATAAAAAATAATGCCGTTCCAAACTCGTTTCGTTCGCTTTCGTTGTTTCTAGACAATGAAATTACTACAATTTTAAATAATGAGCTTGTTCATGACATATGATGAACAAATATTTTCAGATTGTTAACGAATCAACAAATCATTCATAATTTGTTTTTGTTTTTGTAGAATTCTTTAAATAAAACAACTTTTTTATATTGGTGATTATTCATGACTATTTTGGGGACAAATATGATCAAAATTTTCCATTGTTGTCGACGACCCAACAAATCATTCATAATTTGATTTTGTTTCGGACGAATTCTTTTAGATAAAAAAAACTTTTTTTATATTTTGGGGATAATCGGGTACTTTTGTAACAATTTTGGGTATAAGGAAAATATTTAATTGGCAAGCCTGATCAAGAAATGTTCGTTCGTATGAACCACTTTAATTAATAATCGGTTAATAGTAAATTGAATTGTATTTTAGGTCGATAAAAATTAAAACAAATCTTAATTAAATTCCATAGGATAGATGAGAAACCAGTCAAGTTTGAAATTCATCTATGTTAGTTCTACAGTAATGTTAGTTATACCACTCTTACTTCGAACGAGTCGTTTGTTAGATTGTGTATTTAGAATAAGCTGTGGTTATGTGAAGAGTAGTGCTTGGAAATGTAAACATAACGTCGGATATCAACAGTAACTCCCACTTTCAATATCTTATTAAATTTATCAATTTGAAAGACTACTTCCACTTATAGAGTTGCGAAACAAAAATATTTTGGATTTTCGTCTAAATCTATCAGAAAAACATAAGATAGAAATCCTCCATGAATTATTCGAAGTACTCTACACCCTGATAGAGAATGTTGAAATAAAGGCAATTGAAACCGCGAATTTTTGATTTTGCAACAGTTGCAGCTTTTTTTCGCGACTTGTTACATGTATGTATGTTACAAGCGACATTGTCCAGCGGGAAAAAGAAGGCGTACGCAAGACCTTCTTAGGGAGGCACAAGACATGCTTGCTGCATTCTACACACATTTAAAATTAACACAGGGTAAGATTGGAGAGCAAGGTCTTCCCTCTCGCTCTATTCGCAGGCCTTCTAGAAGGGCTCTGACAAAAGGTCATCTAGAAGGCCTCCTACCAAAGACCTTATGGAAGGCCTGCAAATATGACGAACCAACGTACCAACATTTTCTCAATATTTCTGGCCTTGTTATTGGCAGTATATTAATTTTCAATTTAAATCTTTCAACATTTTTATGTGCGTCGGTTGGAATTTGATCCCATGATCATGGCATTGTTAATCGGAAGTGCTACCTACTAAAATACAGAACTTTATTGTCTGTTTGTGTCAAAAAGTTTATAGAAACACATGACCCTTAATCGAAGCGAACACCTTCGTCTCTGCCTTCTTTTGGCAGGCCTTTTAGCATGCCTGGTGAAAAAAGGGAAGTAGGAATAAGCCACAGAATTTTGTTATCCGTTTACAACAAAAAGTGTGTAGAAAATACCCATCGATAAATGGAACACCTTCCGCGCTGCCTTCTATCTCAAGGCCTTCTAGCATGCCTATCCGAAGAAGGCAAGTAAGCATGAGTTATCGATCGTGTAGCATCTAATGGGAAGGCCTTCTAAAATGACACCAAACGTACTGCCTTCATTTTCCCAGCATGTTAGCAGGCCTTCTAAAGGAAGGCAATGAAGAATGTCCATTGGATCTATCTAATAGGAAATGAGAAGGTCTTTCTAAATGCTGATGATTAGGCCTTCTGGTAGGCCCTCTTAGAGAAGCGAGGTGAGAATATGTGCCGAATGTTTTTGCATGCGCGAAGAAGGCCTTCTGGAATGCCTATTTTCAGAAGAGGCAGTAGAAGTTTGTAGCAATTGGACCCCGATTCGACATTTGTTAATAATTGTAAAAACATGATCAAATATGAAATCATAATGGAATGAGTTACAAAGCATTTAATTTTACCTAGGATAGAGACAATTGTGTGAGTGTGGTACAAGAAGGGTTGTGGCTAAAGCGTAAATATTTTTTATGTTTAAAGTGATTATAAAAACATTTTCAAATATAAAATTGCAAATAATTCCGACTACACGTATGGATGTTATATCAGTTTTATTGTAACCAAAGCTTATGCTACTTTGTGTGGGAGATACCAGAAGTGGTGCGGCAATTTCGCCCATATTCCACGCGAATGTAACCTCTACAAAAGCATTGCCAAATATCAAATATAACAGTATTCCGATCAATTTTACGCAGTTCAGGGTGATTTGTGTGGCAGGCACTGCAAGGGGAGTGGCAAAACCTGTCATATTTAGTCACTTAAAGCGATTATAAAAACATTATCAAATTGGAAAATAGAGCTAATTCCGAAGATCCGTGTGGAATTTACATTAGTTTTAATTTAACATAGGAATATGGGTCATTTGTGTGGGAGGTACCAGAAGGGGCGTGGCAATTTCACCCATCTTCGAACTTAAAAAAAGTTTGGGCAAAATATTACCATGTGCAACGACTGAATTGATTCCTCAGCTCCTTTCGAGAGTTATCGTGTACACCAGCCAGACGGACGGACGGACATGGCTCAAACAACTTAAAAAGTCGTGAAACGGATTTGGTCCAGACATACTGAGTGTCTTAGGTCACTCCCTCAATGTTACATTCTTTTTCCCTTCTTCTCTGTAGAGTGCGGGTATAAAAACGTGGACGTGGAATTCATCCTTAGTATTTTATTCGTATAATATGGCGTGTAATTTTGCATTTTAATCCTTATATGTCCTTTTTGAAAGAACTCAGTCCAGCTGGACTATAAGTTTATTCTACAAAAATGATCTACTCAACATGCCCTTTCAGAATTATCGCTATTCTGTTCCATTCAAAAAGTCTTAATTTGTTGGACAGTGTAATTATAATTATATATATTATTTTTGCATATCAAAAACAATTGCAAGATTTTTCTCCACTCCTAAACATTTTTTTCTCCTGCAACCTAAATATTTTAGTTTCAGACATTTTGAGCGATTTTTTTCCACTCGAGCTATTTTGTCCAATAATTCTGCAGATATTAGATGTCTACCTGTATATTTTGAACTTTTTGGATTTTTGATCTAAATAACTATTTTTATACCCTACACCACAGGGTATAATGTCATTGTGCATTTGTTTGTAACACCCCAAGGAAGCGAGGTAGAACCACCGTTTATTATACCGATCGACATAGATTCACTTTTTCAATTGATTTAACCATGCCCGTCTGCCTGTCTGTCCATCTATTCTTGTAATCACGATACCACGATACCACGAAACTCGACACAAACGATTTTTGCATACGAAGGCGAACGCTAACTAATTTGAAGCAAATCGGTTCAGATTTAGATATAGTTCCCATACAAATGTTGCTCCCGATTTCTGCTCTAGAAGCCACATAATTAAAGCCATTTTGATAAAATTTTGCACAACGCCTTATATCTAAGTTAGAAATATCTGTGGTGAAAATGGTTCAGATTTAGATATAGCTCCCATACAAATTTCGCTCCCGATTTGAGGTTAACCGCTACAGAAACCACATACCTTAACCGATTTTCTTCAAATTCGGTACATCTTACATTTACACTAGAAAAATCTATGGTAAAAGTGGATGTGATCGGTTCAGATTTATACATATAGCTCCCATACAAATGTCGTTCGCATTTTCACCGAATTGAAATGTAGAGGAGTAGTAGTATAGTCGGTCTCGATCGACTTTAGCCTTTCCTTTCTTGTTTTATTATCTGAACTTGAATCTAGCTACACTCGAAAAATAGCTCATATTTCAGGTATTCGTTTCCACATTTTAAATTTTGGTTTCTGTGACCTTAGCCAAGTGTGTTGGCCAGCTTAATATTTCCCTCTCTACTCGACACATTTGAAATTTCTTTGATTGACCATTAAATGTGGTTCAGACATATGCATTGCAAATGGTCGGTCAAAGTTCATATTTTTGCGTGCAAACATTTTCTGCCATCCTTTACGTCCTGCATTCAGATTATCAAAAATTAAGGAAGATACAATGACTACGACTGTTGGATTTTTGCAAACCGTGCCTATGTCGAGGTGTGAAAAGCTACACACCACACTCTAGCAAACGAAATGACCCGAATTAATACTAATTGACACAAGGATGACATTTAAATGGAAGCGAATGCAATCATACATACAGACATACATACGTATGAGTATGTAAAGAGTGATTTTTTTGAGGTTAGGATTTTCATGCATTAGTATTTGACAGATCACGTGGGATTTCAGACATGGTGTCAAAGAGAAAGATGCTCAGTATACTTTGACATTTCATCATGAATAGACTTACTAACGAGCAACGCTTGCAAATCATTGAATTTTATTATCAAAATGCGTGCTCTGTTAAGAAAGTTCATCGCACGCTTCCATTTTATGGTCAGTTTAATCGACCCACTGAAGCGGCTATTCGGGCTATTGTGACTAAATTTCGCACCAAATTTACATTGTTGGACATTAAACCACCAAGACGCTTACGTAGAGTACGAACTGAAGAAAATATCGCAGCTGTATCGGCCAATGTTAATGATGACCATCAATTATCGATTCGTCGCCGTTCGCAGCAATTGGGCCTCTGTTACTCAAAAACGTGGAAATGCCAAAATTGGACTAAGCGGATGGACCACTTGAGGCGCAGCCGCGGTCAACATTTAAATGAAATTATCTTCAAAAAGTAAATGTCATGGACCAATCTAACGTTTCAAATAAAGATCCGATGAGATTTTGCAAATTTTATGCGTTTTTTTTTAAAAAAAAGTTATCAAGCTCTTAAAAAATCACCCTTTACATTCCATTCATCCAAAAGTTCAAAGGCAATAGAAGAAGAATACACGAGTTCTCGGTAAAACCACTGAGAGAGAGGCAAGAAGAGAAAACAACTAAAAAGGTAGAGGAAAAGCATAGAATATTTAAATATTTCTATACAAACAGACACTTACACGTGACAGACAAATTTTGCGCTGCATATCTCTTAACTCAAATAAAAGTATATATTCTGTGCTGCTGAACTGAGATTGGTTCCAGACTTATTGTCACTACAAAGGTAATTAGGGCCAAACTGTCAGAAACGACTGGCCTACTGACGATGGAAACAGCCCTCTTTGTGTGCGAATATTTCACGTTGTATATTAAGCAATTCCGGATATTTCCTGGTAAATACCTAATAAACTCGACTTAACTGCAATTTCATTCCCAATACATGTACCAAAGACCATTTGGAGAGGGCCATAAAGAGATTTGCACGCGTGTTTAACTGACTGACAGATTTGCACTTTTTTCTTCAGAGTTTTGTTGAGGTTTGTTTAATCGAAAAAAAATCGAACCAAACATTGGATACCTCCTACTTACTCATGCCACTTTTATTCATTCATTCATTGCAGTGCATACCAGAGATATAAGCCGACATGCCGCCGCCGCTGCGTGTTTCAGCACGAGCTGCGCCGCCGCCGATTTCATCGGTTCACACCGACTTCAACAACGCCGCCAATTTCATCGGCTCATATCGACTTCAACCACGCCGCCGAGATTTGACGGAAATAAATTAAAAATTACATAAAAATATATGTGGAATTAGACAACCTACTACTGTGAAATATATGAATCTTTCTTTGAATTTGGTACCCCACTATATGATGACGTCACTAGAAAGAAATTTATATAAGTCAATTCCAGTATGCGTTCCTATAATTAATTCCTATATAGCTAATATATTGTGCTTATTTAGTGTGTTAAAGTAGGTAGAGCTTTACCATTATTTGGAAGGATTATGATATTCAACTTGTCTGGTCAAATATGCCTCACACGAAAAGTTGTAATTGCAAAAAATAATTGTATGTGATAATAATATGAAATTATGGGAACATTAGCTAATATTGAATTACTTGCCAAAAATAAAAGAAAAGGTATTAAAAACCAATAAAAATATTCCTTCTCTTTTCCCAAAATTGTCAAATAAATAGGGGTGATAGAATGACAGAACGAGTCGACAAATCAGCCGAAAGCCGCCGCCGCCGACCCATTTTGAGTAGCGCCGCCGATAATTCTGGGTCAACTTGTAACTCTGGTGCATACGATGTGAGTTCGGCTGGGTAAAAAGCACAGACTGTGTAGCTTCCACTAGATACTTGGCTATTTGTTGCTTTTGCCACACAATTCCCCTGTTGAAGTAGTGGCTGTTACTGCGAGTATTTCGTTGTGTGCGTTTGTGCTAAACTGCTGCTTATTTTGCTGTTGAATGCGTATTTAAGGAACGATTTACATATAACCCCGTGGTGTTTGCATGCAATTTTCCCACATGTTGCAACTGTTTTTTTGAACAAACTCTGCATGTCTGTTGCGCTTCAGCCTAACCTCCATATACACAACAACCTACAACCGACAATTGTTGCTCATTTTAAAAAATACACAAACATCAGCAACTGACAATTGTTGCTCATTTGAAAAAATACACAAACAATGGCAGCAGCAGTTGCAACATTTTAACTGCATTCACAAATGTAGTATCTCTGCGGATGTCGGATGCTCGGCTGCTCTGAATTTCTGTTCGCTCTCTGTCGTTCAAACAAACTTCAATTCATGAATGCATATCCAGTTTGTTGCTATTGTTAGAATAGCTTTTATTGTAGATTAGATCAGCTACTTCGCTTGACAGAAAATTTTAAAATTTTGAGATCCATCAAAATGGAGCAACCGCTCTAGAGACAAGCACTTTTTTGAGCCTGTTATTATTGCATAATTAAATCAGTTGTGTAATTGGTATACAATTCCGTCTTGTGCCAATTGGATATGCATAAATTGCGTTAGCACGCAACGCATTCAGCATATACCGCGTACAGGCACGGTCACACAAAATTTGTCCGCATAAGGGAGGTGTCCACTTATGGGAGGTAAAATAAAAAATAGACTTTATGTCCCTATCCACATACGAAAGTTCAAATGGAGGTTCATTATAATGAAAATTTTAAAATAAAACACGATTTTTTAAAAAGTGCCCACTTAAGAGAGGTGTCCGCATGAGAGGTTTCACTATATAGTAGAGAGTTTTTTTACATCATTTAAAAATTTGCAATACGCTCTTGCAAAATCCTATGGAAAATTCGTTAAAAAAGCCAGCCAGTTTGGCTTTTTTCTGACATCAAAAAAGTTCCCGAAAATTGGTTTGAATTTTGGTAATCTTTCATAATTTTAAGATTTGCAAAACATTTTGCTGAAATACTGTTACTGATATTACATATGAGCCTAAGAATGTTGATAAAATGCATTCTACATTTTTAGAATGGACTTATATTTTCATTTCTATCTTAAAATAGCAGCAACAAAATTTGAAGGAAAATAGGCCACGAAAAGGGAAGCTACAGAAAGACTTAACTTTGGAAACAGCTTTATAAAGAAGCTAATGTTTAATGTTCAAAATGTTATTAGTATTTGTTATTTCTTGTTTTTATAAATTAATTGACCCTCGAAAAGACTTTAAATATTGTCTTAGATAAACTATTATCGAATGTCTCTGTATGGAGGGGGCATTTAAAACTTTAAATTAGAGTCGGCTATAAATAAAGTACTGATTATTTCTGGTTTGATTGGAAAGGTTGAACTTTGTCATTATACCCCCCACCTCCAGGATGGGGTTTACTAACTTTGTCATTCCGTGAAATATCGACGAATATAAAGTATATATATTCTTCATCGTCATAAAAATCTAAGACGTCCGCTAGCATCTAAAGGAAAGTAGCTAGGACGTTCAAATTTTCCATAAATGCGACTTATAGTCGGTTGGGATTGAAATTGGGCGAAATCAGTTTAAGGGGAACAAATTTCCTCTCACAAGGACTAAAAATACCCATAATAACCCCTAATATTTTAGGGTATTTAAGCATTTGTTCAATATGACTGGTTGTGCTTACTTGATATTGGGTATACGCATTCCCCCTATAACAAAAATGTCCAAGATAAAGTGATTCTTATTCGTAGGGGGTGAAATGAGGCAAACAGGGATAAAAATGGTACCTACCAAACGACAACAACTAGAAACACGAAATTCGGTATGTACTTTGCTCTAATTGAGTAGATACATAAACGGCTGCATCTAGAATAATCAAATTCGGTGTGTACATTCCTCTGATAAAGGGATTTTTAGAAATTCGTTCTTTTTGGGGTTAAAATGGAAAAAGGGGATAAAAATAGTACCAACCAAATGACCGCAGCTAGAATCGTGGAATTCGGTGAATACATTCCTCTGACTGCATAGACACACAAAATAAAAAGGTTTTTCCAAAATCCTTTTATTTTAGTTTTACGGCAAAAATTGGTTGGATAATGAAGTTAGGTTATCTTGCACTGTGTACGAGAGAGACAATGGATTTTCAAATTTGTACTTTTGGAATTAAAATAGGATGGAAATAAAGAGTGATTTTTTTGAGGTTAGGATTTTCATGCATTAGTATTTGACAGATCACGTGGGATTTCAGACATGGTGTCAAAGAGAAAGATGCTCAGTATGCTTTGACATTTCATCATGAATCGTCTTACAAACGAACAACGCTTGCAAATTATTGAATTTTATTATCAAAATGCGTGCTCTGTTAAGAAAGTTCATTGCTTAATCGACCCACTGAAGCGGCTATTCGGGCTATTGTGACTAAATTTCGCACCAAATTTACATTGTTGGACATTAAACCACCAACACGCTTACGTAGAGTGCGAACTGAAGAAAATATCGCAGCTGTATCGGCCAGTGTTAATGATGACCACCAATTTTCGATTCGTCGCCGTTCGCACCAATTGGGTCTCTGTTACTCAAAAACGTGGAAATGCCAAAATTGGACTAAGCAGATGGACCACCTAAGACGCAGCCGCGGTCAACATTTAAATGAAATTATCTTCAAAAAGTAAATGTCATGGACCAATCTAACGTTTCAAATAAAGAACCGATGAGATTTTGCAAATTTTATGCGTTTTTTTTAAAAAAAAAGTTATCAAGCTCTTAAAAAATCACCCTTTACAACCAACTGTAGCACCCACTATCTACCAATATTTATGGTATTTAAGCTTTTTGAAAATATAAATATAAGAATATTTATTTTTTAATTGACTTGAAGTATTATTTCGATATGGAAACGTATTAGAAGCCTTGTCTTATAAGCGTGATTTAAAATAATAAAAATATTATAATTATTTATAAAATTATTTTTTATATATTTGTATTTGTTTGGGTTTGGCTATATTAAAAAACATATATCTCACTGCCAACTAATTGGTCCAATTTTTCAGTACATGGCCCAATGATGCCGCCAGCCCAAAATCCACACCAAATAATGACTCGTTGTGAATGGTTCAATCGTTCAGAAAATACTTTTTTCGGGCGACTATATTTAGTAAATGTTTTTTTTTTTTTAAATACAACCCGTTATTTCTCCAAGCTGAAATTTTCAGGGTTTCTTTAAAATCGCCTATCTTTTCTCTGAATTTTTAGGTTGGTGTTTTCATAGTAAAAATTCAAAAGAAGAAGAAAAATCAGAAATACACAAAATTGTTGTCAGTAGCAGTCAATAGCCAAGAACGTCGGCGCAAAGTACTTGTGATTACATTTAAAATAAGCCTTCATTCTTTGAATTGTGCCCAAACGTTTTCCCACTACATCATTTTCAATGTTCATACATCGGCACGTTTTTCTTGATTTTCCCAATTTTCAATTGATTATATATTTTGAAAAAAAATCGTTTTTTTTTCGTCTTCTACGAATCAAATATTTTATAAAGTGTAGTTATCGCACAAAGTTTCAACGAAATCGGAAATGGTGATGTAAAAAAAGGTGTTCGGTTTGACATGGAATGATCGATATGCGGCAATTTTGCTTATTGACATAGCCACCGAGATGCAAATGAGCTTAATGAAGGCTGACCTGAAGGCCGATTCCTTCTCGAAATTGTCCACGTAAATTACTTAAAGTTTGCGGTAAATACTCACTACTTTAGAAGTAAGTCTTTAATATTTCTCAATTTTGTTCGATCGTATGCGTCCCAGTTGGCAGATGTCAAATATAAACCTGAAAATAAAAATAAATGTTATTCTAACTTTCAAAGTCATAGTAAGCGGTAGTTCATATTTAAAACTTTAAATAGCCCACCCTGTATAACAATTTCTGAAGTATTTCGCTTTCTAAAAACGAAAACGATATCATAAAATTCTAAGACGATCTAGCCATGTCCTTCCGCCCGTCTGTTGAAAGCACGCTTGCATCTAAACGAAAGGAACTGGGATTGTCAAATTTGCCATAAATCTACTAGTTGTAGATCTGTTGGGGTTGAAAATGGCGAAATCACTCCAAAAAAAATTCTTAACAACGACGGGAAATATCCCTGTCTGTTTATATTTTATTTACTTGATATTTGGTATTCGCATTCCCCTTATAGCACACTTTATTCATATTCGTAGGGGGTGAAATGGGACAAAAAGGGATGACAATGGTACCTATCAAATGACAATAGCTAGAAACATAAAATTCCGTGTGTACTTTCCTCTAATTGAATAGGCAAGTAAAAAAGGTTTTTTTTTCAAATTCGTACTTTTAAGGGGGTAAAATGGGAATAGAGGGATATATATGGTGCCAACCAAACTACTGCAACTAGAATAATGAAATTCGGTGGATACATTCCTCTGACGACGTAGAATTGTAAAATAAACGTTTTTCCAAATTCGTACTATTAGGGGATAAATGGGAACAGAGGGATAAAATGGTACCTAACAAACGGCTACAGCTAGAATGTTGTGTATTTACTTGATATTTACTAAGTTCAATCCTTTTATAGTGTGAAACCCATATGTAATACATACATTTAGGGGTGAAATGGGGCAAAAAGGGATAAAAATGGTGCCAGTGAAACAACAATAGCAAGTAAACTGAAATTCGGTGTGTACATCTCTCTAGTCACATGTACGCGTAAAATAAAGTGATTTTCGGAATTCGTACTATTGAGGGGGAAATGTGAAAAAGACACAAAATTGTTACCGACCAAATCTGCTGCAGCTAGAATAGAGAAATTCGGTATATAATGAAAATTTTCGAAATTTGTACTTTTATGGGGAAATTGGGTGAAAGGGGATAGAATAGGTACCAATCAAACCGCTGCAGGTGGAAAAATACAAATCTGTATATATTTCACGAAAGCCTTTAGTTAATTATCAGCAAATTGACAAACTACTAAATGGGTCAAGGAATGAAAAACTACCCAAAATTAAATTATGTTCAAAAATAAATGCAAATTCCTCGTAATGAAAAATCGCCAAACATTTGCGGAATTTAGAAAATGAAAAATCGTCCAAAAATAAAAATCATTCAAAAAGATTTTCACCTCTGGAGGAGTATGATCAAAACCGGCTACGAATAGTAAAGGGTTTCTGAAATTTGACACAATGAGCGATCATTATAACAAATCAACTAATGACAAATGTGACAATAATTATGAATAAAGAACTAATTTTTGGCCAATTTTCATCGGAAATATCGTCAATTTTTCTCTGGTTTTCTTGACGATTTTTCATAGCTTCGATTTAATTATTTTCTTTTTTTCTACATAACCTCGCTCAGTGTAGTTTGGAACGCACTTATGATACTGAACGCACTTATGATGGATTTGAGTACAAAATCGGGCTCTAACAATAAAGATCTTAAGTTCGCAATTTTATGTACCTCCCACCATGGAGTGGAAGATACATACATTTGTGGAAACTTATTGATTCTTAACCCTATTTCTATTGCAACTACCACAACAAAACAAACATATTTACATCATATTAAGTTGTCGTCACGAAAACAGTCACATTCTGTGCATGAATAACTTAACTCACTTCACTTTGGTTAAATCAGGGTGTAAAGCTGAAGCGCTGTTCGTTTCGCTGGCGCAGATGAAAATTTTGTGACAAAAATATTTGGTGTTGCGCGGACCACCAACCGCCATTTATCTGAAATTAATGGCCACACACTTAACAACCACTTAAGCAGCATAAATTCCCTGATGGCCATTTGAGTTGTGTTTTTGGAGTTTCCACTTCGTTTGAGTGTGACCAAGTAGAGAACGTGCAATGGCAAGTCCCAGTTCGATAATTTCTCCGGGAGTAGCGCCTAATTAACCGTTCCACACACTCCAGACATTGGCATTGTTTATGCATTCCCGGTTTTCTGATAATGACATATTTGTCAGAGTGAGAGAGGCTATACTTGGGTATTCAATGCGGGTGAATAAATAAATAAGTGGTGAACAAGCTCGGGTGCGGATTGATGTATTTGTCTTTTGGGATGTCGCAGTTGGAGTTTACAAACATGTTCAATACTCGTACCTCGCTTAATACGCTTATTATCACTTTGGGGATTTGTGGTAACGCCCCCTCCCCTTAACAACTTGTGTAACACATTTGGATGCTATTTTTCTTGTTCGTCTTCCACTGGCATCTTAACATTCTTTGTCGTCGGCTAAAAAGTGTTAAACCAAAACAACAACAGCAAATTAGGATGGAATTGGTGACCACGAAAATTAATATTGAAATATTACAAATGGCTGGTGTCGCGGTGCAAGAGGAATCTCCACCATCTGAACCAGAGTCTAAAGCTTAATTTGCATAGAAATGTACTTTCATAGAATAAATGTGAACGACCACCACCAACGACACAGAAGTTGAGTCATTTCTGCTGCTCTCCAGCTATTAGAGGAGCTTAGAAAGTCAACACATAAATATTGGTATCAGAAGCTATTAGAGTTCCCATCGACCGAAAAATGAAAACGAAACAGTATCGGTTCGCTGCGCCACTGTCAAAGGTATTTATGGCTCAATAGACCACAACATGTTGGCCAAACAACAACACACTAATGCTACTTTATTTGGCCAAAGCAAATTCAATGTTTATGGCCACGTTTTAAATAGATAAACACTCGATAATCTCGCGCCAACAAAGGGATGGTCGTGTTTGCCTTGTTGGACATTTTCAAATCTTTGTTTGTCATAATTTAAGCTTTTAATAAGGCGGATTGGTTTGGGCTAAACAAAATGTTTTACAAAAATCCAATAAAGAAATGAAAATAAATAAATACTCGTCACAATGCGGATGGAGGAGGGGAGAGGGAATTTTGAAACAAAAACATAACTTTTTCACAATTTCATCCCAATTGGGATTCATTATGAAAATCGATCACGAACATTTACACAATCCCAGTGGTAGTGATGGTATGACCCTCATTGTCTATAAAGACGAATAAGGAAGAATCTTAATTTTCTGCTTCGTTATGGTGTGTCCTTCAACTGTTGTTCGTTGTTGTTGCTTTTTCGAAAGCCTTAAAAAGTTTTCTATTTAAAGTTTATCACGTGCAACACCTGACATTTGTCCATAACCTTTACAAAAAAAACTAAATCAGGCAACAAAATAATCCCCCAAACACAGACAATGGCTTTGTTTTATTTTGTTTTCTTACTAAAAAGATAAAAGCAATCATGTGGTTATAGAAAATATATCTACATATGTATGAAAATATAAATTTAAACATTTCGAAAGAGGTCTTTAAGTAGATGAAACAAGTAAGTAAGTTTGGTTAAAACAACTTTTGTATACTAGGCTGGGTCGCCGTCCATTCAAATGGAAAAACAATTTCCAGTCACCCCACGAAAATAAAGTTTGGATTGTTTAATGATGATTTGCAAAATATTTCGTTCCTAGGTCAAGCCGTCTGTTAGTTAAAAGCTCCTGAAAACACCCCCTTAACGAGTGGGGATAGAGGGTATTTGTGTTCGAAATAAATGGTGAGGAGGGAAAATTAATGGGGGTCGGTCTTACATTTAACCCCTCTAGGGGCGACTCCGAAGCAGTTTTGGGACTTTTTCTGTATTTTTATCACTTACCTTTGACTCAGTCACCCCCATTTTTTGGCTCTTGAATTTTATTTCCCAACCTCACAAAATAGGTAGTTCTAGCATATGAAAATCCAAAAGTCGTGCTCTATCCCACCCCTACTGAACAATAACTAAATTAACCTTTAACGGGCAATCTTGAATTTGATTGATTTTTGGCGTTTGTGTTGAGTTTAGGGTTTTGGTGTGTTCTGACATATATAGTAACATTTTATGGCCAACATTTTTGTAGAACATTTCATCCCCGCCCTTCCCCCTTTTCGGGGTGTTTTTTACAATTTGCTAAAATAAAGCCAAAAAATGCCGTTATGAGGCTACCCCCAGAGGGTTAATATGTTCTACAAAAATATTCGCCATATCATTATCTACAAAGTTGCTGAACATAACCTATGCCTCAGATTTAAAGAAAACGTTTTATACCCGATATGCTGCAAGAAGAGGCCTGAGTTGGCAAACTTTAATCGTCTATAAAATGAAATTCCGATGTGAAATGATGAACATCGGAAGGAAATTAATGACGCTGCGTTTTTTTTTGTAAAAAAAAAGTTTGAAAATTTTGGCTCCCAAAAACCATCTCCATTTTAGATTATTGCACAAAATTTAAGGGCCTGTTTTTGAAATTATTTTCGTTCGTTTGAGGCGAACAATTCAAAATCACTCAGTTATTATGAGAAATCTATAAGGAGCCACAGGATTCTATAATTTCTTTTGTCTATATAAAAGCACACAGAGAGCTCGTAGCTATAATATTTCTTATCAACGTTTTATAGAATTCAAGTAATAATTGAGTGATTTTTTAAACGTTCGCCTCAGATGAGTGAAAATAATTCAAAAACACCGAAGTCAGTGTCGCCATTTTTCGTCCGATATTCAACATTTAGGCATCAATTGAAAGGTATTAATTCCTTTCATTTATTTTTCATTACACCTTTTACAAAATATTTCCAAGAAATGTGAGTTTTTAGTTGTCACTTTAAAAATCCACAAAAATAACAATAAAATTTATATTTAAAGTGCTATCAAGGGTCTATTAAATCAGAAGAAAACTCGACAAAGTGCAACATAAAAAAATGGAAAGGGAAACATGATTTTTGGACGTATTTTAGGAGAGATTAACTTGGATAGCTGGGCTTATTTTGCAAACCAAATCCAATTTTAATTTTTGGGTGGTGATCTCATCGCATTTATTATCGCGACCCATTCTAATGTATACGCTCACCTACAGACTTTAATTATACCCTCCACGAGAGTATTATGTCTTTGTGCATGTTTGTAACACCCAAAAAGAAGGGAGATAGACCCATTGTTAATTATACCGATCGGCTTAGAATAACTTTCTGAGTTGATTTAGCAATGTCCGTCTGTCCATCTATTGTTGTAATCACGATTCAGGTCGCAATTGTAGCCAGAACCAAACGAAACTTTCCACAACGACAAGGCGAACGCTATTTAATTTGAAGAAAACCGGTTCAGATTTAGATATAGCCCCCATACGAATTTCACTTCCGATTTGACGCTTTTCACTCTAGATACAACATATTTCAACAGATTTTTTTCAAAATTGGCAATACATCTTATAGTTCAACTAGAAACACCTGTGTTAAAAACTCCCATACAAATTTCGCTCCCAATTTGAATCTAGAATCCACATATTTGAACAGATTTTCTTCAAATTGGCAAAACATCTTATATTCAAAGTAGAACACCTATGGTGAAAATGGATCACATCGGTTCAGATTTACATATAGCTCTCCCACAAATTTTGTTCCCCTAGAAACCACGTATTTTCAGAGAATTTCTTAAAATTGAGCATAACACGTTATAATTCATCTAGAAGAACTTATTGTGAAAGTTAGTCACTTCATTCCATGTTTGGATATAGCCCCGATACAAATATTAGTCTCGATTTGTCAACTTGGACCAGGTCTTATTAGCCTGTGATTAGGAAACATAAAAAAAAATCCCGTTTTCATTTTTTTACTGAATTGAATTGTATTCCGATAGAAAGTGGAGTGTATCATATAGTCGGCCCGCCCGACTTTAGCCTTTCCTTAATTTACCTATGGCTATATATGGTTTGTATGCATTTTAGTGTAAATGTCGTTAAAGAATTTTTAGCAAGTCTTGACAGACATATCAAAAATTGCGGTGATTTAAATGTATCCATGTACCTTGGGGCAATCACGGATTTCCAAAATTTCAAAATTCTTCATTATATTAAAAAATAATAACATGTTCAACAAATTAAGATTTTTTGAATGGAACAGAACAGTGACCATATAATTCTGAAAGGGCATGTTGAGTAGATCATTTTTGTAGGACTTATAGTCCTGCTGCCTAAGTTTCATTTTACTACGGGTCAAAGTTTTCAGTTTTTCCGTCCGAGGGAGCATTATACTAAGTGAAAAAAAAAAATTGTTGTAATTTAACGTCTGAGAGAATTCTTATTGTCAGAACTATATTGTGGAATTCCATGAGGATCATTTTTGCGGACGATCTTAACCGTCCATGCCCTTTCAGAGTCCAAGTGTAATTATAATAGAATTACCAAGCGTAAAACAGAAAAATTAATAAATAGTATCTTGTTTAAATATCCAAATTTGGTATAGATATCTTTTTATATACATTTTAGCTACGACGTTGAACCCTTGTTTTGGGGTTGTTTTTACACTTTTGCACAAATGGGACCAAAAAGATCCCTATATTGAGAAGCTAGAAGGTTTAAATATTCCTCGTAGTATATGAAGCAATAAATCATATACTTAAAATATATTGATCATAAGGTTTCTGAAGCCTATTCATCATAAGAATGTGCAAAAGAAGGAAATTCTGTGACTGACCTCTAAAATGATCACCATATATGTAAACTTTGAAAACGCCAGTACGCGTATATTCTTTTTTTACCTCCTCTTTCAGAATCCGTTGTCAAAATTATGTTATATTTTTATGGTCCACAGTCTAATACACTGGACCGCCAACAACACTCAACTAGACACCCTTTTGGCATATACGTATTTCACAACATGTGTGTGGGGATAATTAATCAGTGGCGCTCATCTATAGACTACTTGTGTTACCATACTGTTTTCAGGGCACAAAATGTTTTCTTTTTATATTGTAATTTATTATTTTGGTGATAAAAATAGTTTTTCAAGACGAAAAATGAATCATAGGGAATTTTACGAAAAATTGAAAATTGAGCGAGATATTTCGAAAAAAATTAAAAAAAAAACACTGCAATTGCCATTTCGTTTTTTTTGCAAAAATAAAAGTCGTGCTGGATTTTGCCAGCGGAGTACTTAATCGTACTTAATCTTTTTTAAAAAAGTTCTATCTCAAGCCGTTTTCGAAGAAATCGCTATTTTCGAAAAATCGTAGAATTGTCATTTTGTTCAAGACGTTTCTTTGGAGATTCCCAAAGTCCCAGTCGCCCCTTAAATATAAACTGCCTTCAAAACATTATTTTGCATTGTGAAATATATTTTAATTATTTTGCCAATGAATATATATCTTCGTTTTAATCAGAATTCTGTGTTCCTTCTAATTGATAACTTACTATATTTATTTTTTTTAATATATTAAATGTATAGCTTTTCCAAGCTTCCAGTGAACACACTTCACAATGTCATTGTTTAGTCCTAATGATTCTCGGTTATCTGTGTATGAGGAATTATATATGGGCGCTTTCCGTTTCTAACCTACAGGCCATGTCTATTGTTTCAAAAACACATGTGTCCACGTGTAGTCTGTGCCCTCCCACACAATTCATATCACAACAACACGAACACATTTTATGTGGGTGGGGTAATAATTATAACTTTGAGTGTAATCAAAAGTTGACAATAACAACAGTCATTAATATGACAACAGCAGGGCACTCTTTGGAAGAGATTCAACACAAATGTTATCCCTTAACAATGGGGCAGGCACTCGGGGTTACTCTCCAACATGACTACGTCCCATGAACGCACTTCAAACAATCAGTAAATATAAATGAATTGTAATAGTCCTTGTACTGACATTGGCACAAACAAGCTTTTTAATGTCACATGAAGGGTTTCCCAATAATACGAGTATTCGACTTTGTTTCACAATTGATGGGGATCATCGTAATATTCATATGTGGCAGCCACTCTACTCCATTCCTTTATATAACAACTGATTGCTTAAAAGTACTTTAAGAGGTGGTGAGTGGAACTCATGTCACAACCAAATTGAAATCGGAAATGATTCAAGTATTAACAGATTTTATTGCTTTTCAAACAAGAAAATCGTTGACAATGGCTGGTAAATTGTTGTGTGTGCGTGTGTGTGAATTGAATGAGCGGATATTGTTCTTATAGTCCTTCCACGACCAATAATTCTTTAATCAAAGAATAAATGATTCAGTATAAATATTAAAAATGATGATAAATGATTAATTTTATGTTTCAAATGGGCAGATTATTAAAAAACGCATGTATGGATTTCTATGGTTCGAAAATTACACAAAATCATATTTAACAAGGTTTAATCTTAGCTATGAGATGAAAAACTGGATATAACTCTACAACGATTATAATCGTTGGTAGTTGCTAGCAACATGTTGCTAAGATTCGTGCTGCGTTTGATGCTTTTTTGAAAAATTAACTAAAATTTAATGATAACGCCGTCTGCAGTTGTTGCAAAATTCATAAACTTAATTTTCAAACTGTAATGAAAATATTCATGAGCTGTGCTTCACTACCATTAAAATCGTCTGTTCTCTTCTTTGATTGGCCAATGATGCTCCTTTGGCAGCAGCCATTTTTCCATGGCCGTAACAATACGCGAGTGTGTCTAAGTATGCTGCAATTTGCAACTAATCAAACGCATTTTCAGTTTTAACAAATTGCCGACTGGAAATTCATGGCACAAGGAAGTTGAGAATATAACTTGAACTTTAACACATGAACACATGCGAAGCATAACCAACTTCAGAACAATCAAGACTACTAGCTATGGCAACGGGTGCAGCACAAGGTAGAGCAGCCAAAGTTGAGGAAGCATATCGAAGGAAGGAATAATAAAGTTTATAAGTTACAAGAATTTACACTAGTGCACCACTTCAAGTGAAGTGGGGGTGAGGATTCATTCGCTGTAGGTTTTATGGGTTAATAATACCGGCAACACATTCGCGCATCGTCAGACTATTTATTCCGGAAGTGGATGATGTGGTGGTGGCTGTTATTGTTATTGCCTCCGCTGCATGCATTCGATGGAAATCCAAAGTTTTCCTTGAAGATCCCTCTCTCTCTTTCGGCTCACTCAGTATAAGTTTGCATTGAATGAATGTGATTCTAAAGTTTCATTTAAATTGAAATAAATACTCTTTGTTGAAGCGTAACTGGAGCAGCAACGGAATTGACACGATGCGCTTCGCTTGTTCTTCACTGAATAGTTGCGAGAAGAAGGTTGTCGTGAAGAGTTGTACCTGTTCGTATGTGTTTCCACTGCCACCGAACTGATTATGTGTGTGAAAGGTCCACCTGCACCAGGAATTGTCAAAGTTTACACACAGTATTATGTCTTTTACAGAACAGAAGGAGTGCCACAACACGATGCAAAACTTTGTATTGCATGTGCTTTAGGTTTAATGCCAGACATTCACCGCTTAATGTTTGCTCTTGCCGGCCATATAACATTTGCTGCATGAAAGTAAGATTCGAAAGATGCACAGTGGTTTGGGCTTAGCGTTTTTCCGATAAATATAATTTAAAATAAAAAAATAAATAAAATAAATAAAATAAATAAAATAAATAAAATAAATAAAATAAATAAAATAAATAAAATAAATAAAATAAATAAAATAAATAAAATAAATAAAATAAATAAAATAAATAAAATAAATAAAATAAATAAAATAAATAAAATAAATAAAATAAATAAAATAAATAAAATAAATAAAATAAATAAAATAAATAAAATAAATAAAATAAATAAAATAAATAAAATAAATAAAATAAATAAAATAAATAAAATAAATAAAATAAATAAAATAAATAAAATAAATAAAATAAATAAAATAAATAAAATAAATAAAATAAATAAAATAAATAAAATAAATAAAATAAATAAAATAAATAAAATAAATAAAATAAATAAAATAAATAAAATAAATAAAATAAATAAAATAAATAAAATAAATAAAATAAATAAAATAAATAAAATAAATAAAATAAATAAAATAAATAAAATAAATAAAATAAATAAAATAAATAAAATAAATAAAATAAATAAAATAAATAAAATAAATAAAATAAATAAAATAAATAAAATAAATAAAATAAATAAAATAAATAAAATAAATAAAATAAATAAAATAAATAAAATAAATAAAATAAATAAAATAAATAAAATAAATAAAATAAATAAAATAAATAAAATAAATAAAATAAATAAAATAAATAAAATAAATAAAATAAATAAAATAAATAAAATAAATAAAATAAATAAAATAAATAAAATAAATAAAATAAATAATATAAATAAAATAAATAGAATAAAATAAATAAAATTAAAATGGAATAAATATATAAGCTTCGGCCTCCATAGTAAAGGGTGTTTTTTATTGGGGTATAGAACTTTAAGTTGGCATCACTTTTTTAACTGGCGGCCATTTTGTCAGCTGTCAAGTGATTAATATTTAGTTTGGTTTGCCATTTCATCATGAACAGGTTGACAAAAGAACAACGCTTGCAAATCGTGCAAATTTATTTCGAAAGTAATGGTTTAGTTCGCGAAGTTCACCGCAAGCTCCGTCCATATGGTCGACATAATCGTCCATCAGAGCAATTAATTCCGTTAACCATGGATCGTTTTCGCACTACGTTTACTCTATGTGATAATACGCATCCGCAGAGACGTCGAACAGTGCGCACCGAAGAAACAATTGCCGCTGTAGAGCAAAGTGTTGAAGAGGACCCGAATGAATCGATTCGCCACCGTGCACAGCAATTGGAGTGGTTGAAAATTGGACCTGTAGAATTGGCTATATTCGAGCCAGCCGCGGCGGCCACATGCCCGAAATCATATTTAAACATTAATGGCATAAAATTATCCTTCCAATAAAGCCAAATTGATGGACATTAAAACGATTTTCTTGTGTTTTATTTCAATTCGAAGTTCTATACCTCAATAAAAAACACCCTATATAATCGGCAGATTGGCTGTAAGTGCAGTAAATTATAGCGATATTGGTTAAGTAAAAAAATTAATTATAAAAACTACGTTCACTTATAGGGTGAGAATAGGTTTTTTATTTTTTATAAACACAATAATCTTCAAGGAAATGTGCATAAATACCGTACATATTAAATATTAGTGTGGGTAGTTTCATTTTGTATTAATAAAGAAAGTTTTCCCCTCGCACTGGCTACGCCCATAATCAATTCCAACGTTCGTTCCATTTTTCTTCTAAAAGTACGAATTTCGAGAATAAATTATCTTCCGCGTCCACAATGGAATGTACACACCTAATTTAACGATTTAACTACATACAGTCATTTTCATAGTACTAGTTTTATCGCCTTTACCCCGTTTGTCCCAAAAAGTACGAGATTGGTGAAAGCCTTTTATTTTGTGCGTGTACGGATTCAGAGAATCCGAGAATTTCATGATTCAGCTGCGGCTGCTACATTTGTATCCCATTTCATTCAGTTTTCATATAAAGTACAAATTTCCAAAAAATCCTCACACGCAATCACAGGAATGTAAACGCCAAATTTTATGATTTGGTCAGTACCAATTTTTTCCCTTTTTGTCTATTTTGACCCTAAATGTACGAGCATCTAAAATCGCATTATATTTCGAGACTACGCGTACAGAGTGAAGTATACACTGATTTTCATTATTATACCTTCATCGATTTGATTGATACCAATTTTATACCCCTTTTGTATTCTATCTGCAGCCATTTGGGCGGTACCAAATGTGACCCTTTTTGAACATTTCCCCCTTTAAAGTACGAATTTTACATATACATACGCTTAGAGGAATGTACACAACGAATTTCAGTTTACTAGCTATTGTCCTTTTAAAGGTACAATTTTAATCCCTTTTCCCTATTTCAAGGCCTAAAAGTATGGATAACTTTATGGTACAAGTTCACAAATTCAAGTAAATACACAACAGAAATCAGTACTCCAACTGTAGCAGTTTGTTTGGTACCATTTTTAGCTCTCTTTCCCATTTTGCCCCCTTAAAAGTACGAATTTGGGAAAAACTGTTTTGTTTGCATGTCTGCGCAGTCACAAAAAGGTATAAACCAATTTCATTATTCTAGCTGCAGTCGTTTAATTGGTACCATTTTTATCCCTCTTTCCCAAAAAATCTTGAAGTTGTTGAACTGCGTAATTAGTATAACTAGATGTCATGGCCACAACTTCCTTGGCACCACTGTACCATTTGTGAGTTTTCGTATTGATGTGTCTGTCTATACACATGTATGAATGTGTTCTACTCTATGTAGATTGATACTCGAACTTTTTGTTTGTGGGTGGGGTTTGGTCTATTCTTTGTTTAAGTTTTTAATTTCATATTGTTCAATGCATTGCATTTCTTTATATACCACTTAGAAAAACGTAATGCTTTCTTTCCGATACCAATGAACTACCGGGAAAGACTGCATGTCTGGCTGCAGCTTAGCACGTTTTGTGGGGTAATAAAAATGTATGAACTCCATGAGCTGTGAAGCAGCAGCGGCAGCAGTAACAAAACCACCTCAATACACTTGAAGCGCAATATGCATCTACTTCTACTTCACATATTTATCTTCTTCTTCTTCCCCCTGCGGCCACTGAGAGTTGAAGGAATTGTAGTAGACTTTTCTTAAATTATTCGCTTTTGACGGCTTCCACGGTATGTTTCGAAATGTTCTGTTCGCACACACCCACAGCAATTGCAGCCTCAGAATACAAAGAATGCAACAGTGTGTTGGCCACCAAGTACCAAGCCACCAGCATTCTTTAGACAGTTAAACACATTCCTAGCCAAAATGGAATACATTAATGTTGTGCGAGAGAGAGAGAGTGGGAAACTTTGGGTAACTGCAGCATGTTTTGTTTGTTTATGAGGTGCAAATGTTGTTCCAATGAAATTGATATCCAAGACCTGGTGCAAATAAATTATTCAGCATATCTACGTGCATTTTCATAATGCACGAGACTTTTGCAAAATAAGAGTTTAGACAGCCTGATGACGAGGATGCTGACCCCGTTAGATGCTAACACTGTTATGCGTGACACATAGGGCGATTTTTGAAGGTTTTTTTTCTGTGTTGTCATTTATTTTGGTTTAAGACCAAAGGTTGTGCTGAAGTCTTCAGCAGAACCCAAAATTAGCAAAAAGGCAAAGTGAGACCTTTATTGTTGCAGCTAAAAGTTTACTGCGCAGTTTCGATGGGCGCTACCCCATCTCGTCAGAACTTTCGCAACGAATGTATGTCTTTGACTTAAATCAGGGTTCATATTAGTACCAGCGGTCACATATGACAAATGAGAAGCGCTGATAAACAAAATCTTCCACCGAACTAAGTCGACACACTAAAAATCTCACTTTTCCATTTCAATGTTATGCATGTGCTCGCAACGCTCGCAACGCTCGCAGCAATGCAAAGGTTGTTGTTGTACGGTATGTCCCGTCTTTAATTTTTCGTTAACGACTAAACTATGCCCGGACATAACCCCAAATTTATTATGGGTTAAAAACCATTTACTCGGTGTTGCCGTATTTGGACATACCCCAAATTAGAAGACCGAAGCCCGACCAAACGCCGACAGCGCAGCAAATCTTCACGTTGTGCAGCCTTTGGGCATACTCCATAGGAGACAATTTTCTATCCGTCAGTCTGTTGAAAGCTGAACGAAATGACCTAAATCGAAATCGACTGAGCGGGAAAAAATGTTACCTAATAAGGACTAAAAATACCCCAGAAAGCACCAAAAAGTAACGAAAAGAATTACGGGTGAAATGGGACAAAAGGGGATTCAAATGGTGCCAAATGAAATTCGGTGTGCACATCCGTATAATTTCGTAGACATATAAAATAAATGTATTTTTCGAAATTCGTACATTTAATGGAAACAATTGAAAAGACGGATAAAAATGGAACCAACCAAACCGCTGAAATTGAAATCATTAAATTCGGTGTATTCCTTCATCTCACTGTGTTCACGGGAAACATTAAGGAATTTTTCGAAATTTGTACTTTCAGGCGCAAATGGGCGACATAGAGCTACAATTAGAAATTCGGTGAGTACAGTGCTCTTTTGACATGGGATAAAATTGGTACGAACCAAGTGTCTGTAGGTAGAATCATAAAATTCAGTGTAAAATTAAATATTTTATAACTCATATACCGTCGATAGCTGCATTGTTTTGAAAGTTTGTGTATGTATTCTATTCATAAAAATATTGTACATATATTTTTGAAAAAAAAAAAATAAAATTTTTAATTTTTTTTACAATTTTGTTTACAAAATCAAACAGAATTACAGTGAAAAATCGTCAAAATGATTTTTTTCATTAGTTCATAAACACAATGTATAAAAACATTCATTCATTTTTATTTTTATACCCTCCACCTCCAGGATGGGGGTATACTAACTTTGTCATTAAAGGGTCTATTATTTCAACAACAAAATTGACAAAAATGCAGCATAAACAAGTAAGAAGAGGCTAAAGTAGGGCGGGGCCGACTATATGATATACTACACTTTCTATCTATTCTATCTAATTCTATTGAAATATAAGGTTTTTGCGAATTTAGAAGAAAATCTGTTAAAATATGTGGATTCTAGAGCGGAAAAATTCAAATTGGGTGCGAAATTTGTATGGGAGCTATATATAAATCTGAACCGATCTAACACATTTTTACCACCAGTGTTTCCAGTTGAAATATAAGGTGTTTTGCCAATTTTGAAAAAAATTTGTTGAAATATGTGGTATCTAGATTGAAAAGGGTCAAATCGGGAGTGAAATTCCTATGGGGGCTATATATAAATCTGAACCGATTTTCTTCAAATTAAATAGCGTTCGTCCTTGTCCCAAAAAACTTCGTTGTGCAAAGTTACGTTTGCTTCTGGCTATAATTGCGACCTGTATCGTGATTACAACAATAGAGGGACAGACGGACAGACAAACAGACGGACATTGCTAAATCGACTCAGAAAGTGAGTCTAAGTCGATCGGTATAATTAACAATGGGTCTATCTCCCTTCCATTTGGGTGTTATAAACAAATGCACAAAGACATAATACACTCGTGGAGTGTATAAAAATGCACGAAAAAAAACATGATTTTTAGGGTTATTTTCAGGAGCGTTTAGCTCACAGACGGCTTGATTTACGTAGGAAATATTTAGCAAATCATCATTAAACAATCCAAACTTTATTTACGTGGGGTGACTGGAAATTGTCTTCCATTTATATGGACCGCGACCCATCCTAATAAACATAAACATATTGGTAGCCTTGACTTATAAGTGTGGTTTAAAATAATTTAAATTTTATAAATAAATATAAAATATAAATTACTTTTTCAACATTTCTACAAAAATCGAGAGCCTCTGTGAAAAGCGTCTCTAGAAAAAACATATATTTTGGCACATGATTGCTGAGTAAATAGTTAATATTTGTGACAGAATAGTTTCAGAAACCCAGGTACCAGCGAATTTTGGATTTTTGCAAAATTTGCAGCATTTTTCGCGACTGACTACGTTTATTACTATAGACGTTGGGTCTTAATATTCACACAAAAAACATACCTCTCGCGAAAATGAAAATTTGTCGAAAAACATCGATCTTCAAAAAAAAAACATGGACCCACTTTAATCATATTAATTTTGTCGTGTAATTTTGTTATTTAAATTCAAATTTGTATTTTTTGTGTAACATGCTCTACCGAAATACCCACATTTTTGTCGAAAAACACGGATGTTCCTAAAAATGTAATTTTGATATTTAAACGTGAATAGCTTTATTTACAACTTTGTTGTCTTTGGTGACCCCCATTGAAATTTTCCGGCAAAACTTCAATGTCCTTTTTGAAAGGTCCTTTTTCGATTTTCTCGAAGAAGAGTCAAATTGGCATACAAGAATGATACTCATAAAATTCCACAATATAGTTCTGACAATAAGAATTCTCTCAGACATCAACTTCAAAAAAAAAATTTTCTTACTTAGTATAATGATCCCTTCGACCAAAAACTGAAAACTTTGATCCACTATAAAAAGAATCTCACTCCAGCTGGACTATAAGTTTATTCTGCAATAAAACCAGAAATTTGAAAAAATAATCAATAATTTTTTATAGCCGGTTGTAATTTTATTTAGAGATACAACGAACAATTTGCAATTTTAAAATACTTTCAGTGCCATGTATTCATCGTCTCAACATTGCGAGACATTCTAATCATTGTAATGGTATAAAAATAAGTATATGGTTCTAAGTCCCCCCATGACATAGTCCATAGTGTAGATGGCATCATGCATCTTCATCGTCATAAGTTCTTATACGAAATTTTACTTTATATAAAATGTTATGTTGTTAAATTTAATTTATGATTTTAATTTTCCCATTTCTCTGGCTTTTTTGTTCCCGGTTTTGTTGGTTTTCCAGCCGGCAACAAACTTAATTACCGTAAAAATACACCATCATATATTCCACTTTCGTTGTTGCATTGCACTAAAACGGAAATTAAAAAAAAAAAACAATACAAATACAGAAACATAGTGAGGTGAGGTGAAGTAAGCATGTGTAGGCAAATAACTACGCGCAAAGGTGTGTCCCTGTTTGTATGTGTTTATATCCTGCCACATTGCCTGTTACGCTATACCATGCCACCACTTTCATTGCAGCAAGCAGAGAGCGGCTTTTAATGATATTAGCGGAATTTTACGACACCTAAAGTAAGGTCTTAAAATATAAGCCTGCTTGCCTAAGCACAAGACTTCTTGAGCGAGGCCGGTTCAATAAGTGCATCGTCAGTTCTCGTCAACATGCTAACATTTATACATTATTTTGAACGAATTGTCAAAACTGGGAAAATATGCTCCAAAATTGGGGATTTTTTCTAAAATAGTGGTAATAATTTTTTTACCCTTTTTATTTATTTTATTTATTTTATTTATTTTATTTATTTTATTTATTTTATTTATTTTATTTATTTTATTTATTTTATTTATTTTATTTATTTTATTTATTTTATTTATTTTATTTATTTTATTTATTTTATTTATTTTATTTATTTTATTTATTTTATTTATTTTATTTATTTTATTTATTTTATTTATTTTATTTATTTTATTTATTTTATTTATTTTATTTATTTTATTTATTTTATTTATTTTATTTATTTTATTTATTTTATTTATTTTATTTATTTTATTTATTTTATTTATTTTATTTATTTTATTTATTTTATTTATTTTATTTATTTTATTTATTTTATTTATTTTATTTATTTTATTTATTTTATTTATTTTATTTATTTTATTTATTTTATTTATTTTATTTATTTTATTTATTTTATTTATTTTATTTATTTTATTTATTTTATTTATTTTATTTATTTTATTTATTTTATTTATTTTATTTATTTTATTTATTTTATTTATTTTATTTATTTTATTTATTTTATTTATTTTATTTATTTTATTTATTTTATTTATTTTATTTATTTTATTTATTTTATTTATTTTATTTATTTTATTTATTTTATTTATTTTATTTATTTTATTTATTTTATTTATTTTATTTATTTTATTTATTTTATTTATTTTATTTATTTTATTTATTTTATTTATTTTATTTATTTTATTTATTTTATTTATTTTATTTATTTTATTTATTTTATTTATTTTATTTATTTTATTTATTTTATTTATTTTATTTATTTTATTTATTTTATTTATTTTATTTATTTTATTTATTTTATTTATTTTATTTATTTTATTTATTTTATTTATTTTATTTATTTTATTTATTTTATTTATTTTATTTATTTTATTTATTTTATTTATTTTATTTATTTTATTTATTTTATTTATTTTATTTATTTTATTTATTTTATTTATTTTATTTATTTTATTTATTTTATTTATTTTATTTATTTTATTTATTTTATTTATTTTATTTATTTTATTTATTTTATTTATTTTATTTATTTTATTTATTTTATTTATTTTATTTATTTTATTTATTTTATTTATTTTATTTATTTTATTTATTTTATTTATTTTATTTATTTTATTTATTTTATTTATTTTATTTATTTTATTTATTTTATTTATTTTATTTATTTTATTTATTTTATTTATTTTATTTATTTTATTTATTTTATTTATTTTATTTATTTTATTTATTTTATTTATTTTATTTATTTTATTTATTTTATTTATTTTATTTATTTTATTTATTTTATTTATTTTATTTATTTTATTTATTTTATTTATTTTATTTATTTTATTTATTTTATTTATTTTATTTATTTTATTTATTTTATTTATTTTATTTATTTTATTTATTTTATTTATTTTATTTATTTTATTTATTTTATTTATTTTATTTATTTTATTTATTTTATTTATTTTATTTATTTTATTTATTTTATTTATTTTATTTATTTTATTTATTTTATTTATTTTATTTATTTTATTTATTTTATTTATTTTATTTATTTTATTTATTTTATTTATTTTATTTATTTTATTTATTTTATTTATTTTATTTATTTTATTTATTTTATTTATTTTATTTATTTTATTTATTTTATTTATTTTATTTATTTTATTTATTTTATTTATTTTATTTATTTTATTTATTTTATTTATTTTATTTATTTTATTTATTTTATTTATTTTATTTATTTTATTTATTTTATTTATTTTATTTATTTTATTTATTTTATTTATTTTATTTATTTTATTTATTTTATTTATTTTATTTATTTTATTTATTTTATTTATTTTATTTATTTTATTTATTTTATTTATTTTATTTATTTTATTTATTTTATTTATTTTATTTATTTTATTTATTTTATTTATTTTATTTATTTTATTTATTTTATTTATTTTATTTATTTTATTTATTTTATTTATTTTATTTATTTTATTTATTTTATTTATTTTATTTATTTTATTTATTTTATTTATTTTATTTATTTTATTTATTTTATTTATTTTATTTATTTTATTTATTTTACTTATTTTATTCCATTTTATTTATTTTATTTATTTTATTTATATTATTTATTTTTTTTATTGATTTCTTTGCATATTCAAAAAATCATTCGTGTTAACCATCTTCCATCCCTGCTGCATCTGCCCTCGCATCAGCCGTTCTAAACATATGGATGTGGCGGGGGGCTCGTGCGAGCATGTTTCAAATATTTGTAGAACGAAGCCCCTTTCATCAAGCGACATCAAAATTGCTTCGCATACGTTGTTCGGCGTGTCACTCCAATCAATAAAGGCGTCTTTGGCGTAAATTGTATCTGCGACGTGTTCCTACTTTCCACGTGGCCTAAATGGAATGTCTAAATTGAAATGAAAGTGCGAAAATATGCAAATTGAATTGCGGCCTAGTGACGATTTGCATTAGACATCCAGGGCGCTTGCCTCCACCCTCTATCAGTGACTGGGTGTTGCTCTTCCGCAACTGACGATCCGTGAAAATAGTGAAAATCTCACGAATCTGAGTGTATTGGGTGACGGTAAGAGTAGTGTTACCAAATGCGAAACTTAACAACTCTATGAAGGGCACATTGCCTGTGGGAGTGAATCTTCACTTCATCTTTTGTACTCGGTGGTGACACATAATATATATGAATTAATTAACACTTGTAAAGTGCTGAAATCAGACTACATTCGTACTTCTTCACATATCTATGTATGTACAATGTGCCTCATTACTCTCAACACTGTGGGTGTGTGGAAATTCGTTACTTTCATTCTTGGGAGTCATGATTTGTATGTTTGTATGTGTGTACGTACGTTTGGTGTATGACTAAATTAATTGTGGTATTTGCTTTTAGAACGAACTTTGGTAATATGTATATTTCATTTCATTCCATCCATTAGCTCCCATCCCCCATCGAGGGTGAAACTGAACACAAATTTAATTTTTGGTAATTTATAGTTTTACCCCAAAAAGGTGTGTAATGAGTTTATGCTACCATAATTCATATGAATACTAGTCTACCATTAACTGAGTTCTAGTCATACGAGCTGCTTTTTAATTTGGTTTTTTACAATACGTGCGGTAAACGACATATTAAAACATATTGTTGCTAACCATTTTGTTAAAAATTATATTAAAAATTGGGTTATTGGACCCGAAGATTTGTTAGTGATTTTTAATTTATCGAAATTTTGTGTTTCCTACCATCGCACAGTTAAGGACCAATTCAACTGAATCTTGTAACCTCTTCACTTTTCATCCTATGAATACTGAGGCTTCCGAGCCATAATTTGAAATTGATCACTGGATTTGAATATTTTAATTTTCTGTAATGTGATCTAAACTTTAAAAATAATAACCAGTTTTTAGTCCTGGATATAGGTATTTTCCGCGTCGATTTACCATATCGACGAAACCTACCTTTCCACTAAACACAGAAACAACACTTCAAATGACAAATGACCCTGGGAATGCCCATATCCAATAAAATACTGTGATACAAATTTCGTGGTTCCAGAACCGACGGTCTGCCTAGGCTGTCAGCCGTTGTATATCTGTCACCTGAAGGGATATTTATTTAGTGAGCGGTTTGTTATTTGTGAATATAGATCATTTAGCAGAGCGAGTCGAGTTGGTAGCGTGCTCTGCTATCAGCGTAGCGGTTGTGGGTTTGATTCTCACCAGAGGCTCTGGTCTGTCGCTGCAATGGTCATAGTCACCCCGGCTCAAACCCTGGACTCAGAATTAGAATATAAATTGTATTGCAATTCATAATAAATAAATAAAGAGATCATTTAGCAGCCGAAGAACGCATTAAAATATTAAAAACCATTGCGTTCGGAAAAAGTGGCTGTTTGGGGAGCATTAAGGTCTGTAAGTGTCATTTGTTTGTAACACACAAAAGGAGACGAGATAGACCCATCGTTTATTATACAGATCGGCTTAGAATCACTGTTTGTTGTAATCAGAGTACAGGTCGCAATTATTGTCCGATTCTAACAAAAATTGGCACAGGTAACTTTTGCGGGCCAAAAACGAACGCTATTTAATGTTATGCAAATTGGTTCAGATTTACATATAGCCTACACAGAAATGTCGTTCCCGCTTTGACTTTTCCGTTCTGTAAACCACATATTTCAATCGGGTTGCTTCAAAACTGGCATAGTACCTTATAAATCAACTAGAAACGTCTGTGGTGAAAGTGGGTAAGATCGGTTCAGAGTTAGATATAGCTCTCATACTAATTTCGCACTCAGTTTGACTTTTTCCGCTCTGTAGACCACATAATAGTACTCACACAAAAGTCGTTCCCGATATCACTTTTTCCCAGGAATTCAATTGTAATGAGAAGAAAGTGGAGGGTATTATATAGTCGGCTCCGCCTTTAGCTTTCCTTGCTCGTTCTTGCCAGCAGTTAAAGATAATGGTATAAGGAAGACGGGGGTGTCAGGAGCCACACTTTAGAAATAAAGGACATCCCGCTATGACAACTCATTTGTGATAATCCAAATAATCCAAATCAAATGATGAACATATTTTCATCTCTCTCTTTTTCTGGTATTGTATTGGTAATGATACATATGTATGTTCATCATTGAAAACACCACTTTGAAATTTACAGAGTATATGGAAAAAAACTAAAGAAAAGAAATAAAAAATATTATTATTATATTTTTAAAATTTTCAAAAAAATATTTTTTAATTTTTATTTATTCGGCAAAGCCAGCAATTCTTATGAAACATTTCAATGTAACTAAGATTATACTTTGAAATACCAAACACGTTTAAAATTTTCATCAAAATCGGATGACTTTCAAAAATGTATCACTAATTTAATATGGAATTGCTCAATTGCGCCGACATATCAGAAACTACTTGATAACCCATTTTAAAAATAAGTCGGCGTGTAGTGATCTGTGAAATTCACCCATGGTGGAGGTATATACGATTAGGCGTGGCCGATCTTAACGAAAAAGCGAGACTTTTTGTAAAAAACGAGATTATGAGGAAAGAATATGTAAAATATGTAAAAGGGTTGCCATTGTTTTAAATATATTTCAAAAAATCGACTGACATGATATCTTGTAGTATAACACACGTTCGCCAAATTTCGTTAAAATCGGAAGACCTTCGAAAATGTCTCGTTGGTTTTTCATGTAATTCCTCATTGCACACAGAGAAGACATATGATTGTTGCAAGCATAATATGATTACTGCTAAGACAATTGAGGGTATCACATTATGGTTGGAAATTATGATTGTGGGCATTCATAACATAGTTGTTGCAAAACTTGAAATGATCATAATCATTATAGTATGATTAGCTAAAGCCATATTACATTTACCCTAACCACAATCCCAATCATAATTTGATGCTCATCGGTTATGGTTACAACAATCAAATCTATTTTCTGTGTGTATATGACGTTTTGCCTTTTGCTTGTCAAGACGGACATTTTCAAAAATAAAAAAAAAAAACTATCTGCATTCGTCAGATTTATGATATTCGTTTGATATTCCATTTCTAGAGATTGTCCTCTTTCGTTTGATACTCATATTGACATAAACTGATTTTTTTCATTGGAGCTGAAAGAGACCATATACACATGAAACTAGAGATCGTCAACGCTGTGTACTCATTTTTCCATTTGCTGATTTTTTCTCCTTTTTACAGGAATTTTAATTTTAAAATGTTATTGAAGTTTTAATAATTTAATTTCGTATTTTTGAGAGTCATGCAAATCGATATGGGCATCAAATGAAAGAGAAGAATGCCTGGTAATAATACTTAAAATTTCATGCATATATCTGTATTAGATAAGCATTAACAATTCAAATGTTCCCTCTTAAAAAGTTAATTTTTAAATATATTTGAAACATTCAGATAGGAACATAAAATTTGAAGTATTTTTAATTAATTAATTTTATATCCATATCGCCTTTGTATGGCGTGGAAAAATGTGAAAATAAATTATTAAACCAAATAAATAAAAGTTTATTAAAAAAGGAGAGTGGACCAGCAAATAGAAAACTGAGTACATAGTTCTCGTATATACGACGTACATACTTCTCCTCTAATTTTGTCAAGATATACACATGTCTTGATAAAATTTTCTTACATTCCATTTTCTATTGAGCCATTTCTTAGAAATCGGATACCCGCCTTTTTCGATTAAAAATATTCTATCTTCCCACGCATACGGAAATGGTACATCCGATCTTTGCATTCTTCACATTTCGATTGTTGAAACTTTCACAGTAACCGGGCTGTGTAATATTTGCTACATTAAAAGCGTCAACGCTAACTGCAATAAACCATAATTTAGAATCCGAGGTGTTCAGGTTAAGGGAATTAGTTTCGTCGTGAGATGTCTTCGCTTCACTCTTTTCCTTGGAATGTTAATTGATTGCAGGCTTGAACCTGGAGGGGCCAATATGGCAATTCATTGTTAAGTGATTGTTAACAAATTGCAAAAATTAAACGACGTTCGTCTGTCTGTCTATCCGTCTGCTGATGACTACAAATATTTTCTGTCATGTTTTTCGTTTTTCTGGCCGTATTGGTTTCGATGTTGTTGTTGGTGGTGTTCATTTATCTCGTCAATAACACATTAATTTTCTTGGTAACAACATTTTCATAAATTCATACATAATTACAACTTTGTTAAATCAACCAAACAACACTTAAAGGCCTCTGGCGGCTAGCGATTGTTGGTCGTGGTCGTGGTGATGGTGGTGGATTTTCGTTTTGGGGTACCAGGCTCCAGAAACAGACACAACAACAACAGCAACATCTCTAAGATAACATGAAGAAGGAGTTGGAGCAAAACTTCATAAATTATGATTAATTTCGTGTATTTTGTGTTGTTTTGCTTTTCGATCTGTCGATGGTTTTGTAAACGCCCCCTAAACAAACAACCTCAACAGACACAAACAAACACCCTCAAATCGTTTATGCGTCTGTCTGTCCGTCCACCCGATGGTGGGCTGTTGTGTCTTTTGTAAGGAGATGCCCAAGCAACGCCTATTAACAATTACAGCATCATAATGTTCATAATGTTTAAATAAACAGGCAACAGACAACGGCCAAAACCTAGAGATGAGTCTCCAAATATGTGGGGGGTCATCTACGCCATCGATGGACTGCAGTGTGTGGGCCCCACACACTCTCTGTGCTATCTGCCTGGATTGTTGTGGTCAGTGATTGTGAGGATGTCAGTCTGCAGTGACCTCTTTTGTGATAGTTGCCTCACTAACGAGGCCACAAAAAAGGAAGAGCGTTGGCTCTTTGTTATGCTAATTTTGTTATGAAAATAATTATAGGATTGTTGTTTACAATTCATTGTGCCGAGTAAGGCTACACTTACACCAATAGGTGTGGTGTTTTGTTTTATAGGCAACTCTGACGTAAATCCCCAAACGGCACGGCTGTAATCACTCGTTTCGGCATAAATGAGGCAACATATCTGTCTGTCAGACAGATTTGCTTATGTGAAGACCTTCCCTGTTTGTTGTTAGTTGTTCCATTTACAATTTGATTATCTCAAGGTGGATTGTGGATTTTTCAATTTCTTCCTCTTCCCTCGCAACGTCCTCTTTTCTGTCCAATAACTGTCAATTAACTTAAATTTGCCACCATTATGCAAGCTGAAGTCTTTCGAACTGGGCTAACGAGCTTAAACGCAAGATAATCAGAAATTTGAACCCTGTCTTTGTTGTTGTTTCCTCAAGGAATGTCATCATCTCTGTCCAGTCACGAACGAAAGAGGACCACAGTGTCTAACGAAGCTTAATGCCCAGTATGCTGACACATACTGGCACTGAGTTCCGGAAGGAAAATTCAATAAAATCCAAACAGAAAAGAAAACAAGCTAACAATTTCTTGGAGAATGTATACTTAACAACAATTTCACAACAACAAACAGAACAGAATAGAATAGAAACAAACCAAGAAAGCCATTAAGGCCAAAATAAACAGGGTTTAGTTTGTTTGTGTTGCTGGGCAGGAGTTTGTTCAATATCAACGTTCCGCCAGATAATCATATGATGGGGGAATTAATTTTACTTTTTTTTTGAAATTTCAAATATTTTTGTCGTAACTTTGATATCAATGTGGTCCTTTCCTTACTTTGCAGGCCATGATTGATGCGGAAAATGTGATGAAACTGAAGTTGCCATCAAACTTAAGCGTCATAAATCAACAAAAAAATGTCCAGCCGGTAAGATTTTTCCCACAATCAATCATTTTCATTTCCAAATATGCCCACTATCTGAAGCCCAAGGAGCTACTCTGTGTCTTAAAATATTTTAATGAATTTCTTCCTTATCCCGTAACCATTGACATAATCTGATGAATTTCTTGCTTATAGCGCACAGTGAGACAGCTCCTATGTTATGTTACCATTTTAAATACCTATAAATTAATTTAATTTCATTTCTGATACTCAAATTGATCTATTTTTATGAGACGTCACTTGAACACTTCCCTTCTTTTTATATTTTGCACGTCGACGAAATCAGAGAAATTTATATATCGAATTTCATGATTCTAGATTTTTACCTGTTTTATCCCCGATTCTCTTAAAAGTAGAAATTACCAAAAATCCCTTTATTGCGTTTAGACTAGGGGTGGGAGAGTGCACTAATTGTCCATTTCGATCTGCTAGAACACATAATTTTGTGAGGTTCGGGAAAAAATGCATGAGCCAAAAATGGGGGTGAGTGGGTGTAAATAGACCAACAGTCCTCTGCCTCGAAGTCGTTAAATTTAAGGCCGACCCCATTAATTTTTCCTTCCCACATTTTTTTCGAACACTATCCTATCCTATCATATCCTATTCTTACGGGACTCCCATACAATATTCTTAAATCTTACAGGGCAAAGGAGTCAAGTGTAAGACCGACCCCCAATATTTGTTTAATCTCCGCATTTCTCTTATCTTCAACTTCCAATACGAAGTTTTTATTTGTATACCCTCCACTAGGGTATTATGTCTTTGTGCATTTGTTTGTGAAACCCATAAGGAAACGAGATAGTCGTTTATTATACAGATTGGCTTAGAATCCCTTTTTGAGTCGATTTAGCAATGTCCGTCTATCTGACTGTTCGTCTGTCCATCTATTGTTGTAATCAAAGTACAGGTAGCAATTATTGTCCGTTCCTAACGAGATTTGGCACAGGTATGATTTGCGGCCCACAGACGAACGCTATTTAATTTAAAGTAAATCGGCACAGATTTAGATGTAGCCCCCATACAAATGTTGCTTCCGATTTGACTTTTTTCGTTTAGAAACCACATATTTCAAATGTGAGTCAAAATGGTTCAGATTTATATATAGCTTTCGAATTACTTCACAGTACCTGATAACTCAACTAGAAACATCTATGGTGATAGTGGGTTAGGTCGGTTCAGATTTAGATATAGTTCATAGACAAAGTTCGCTCTGGATTTGATTTTTTCTGCTCTAGAGATCAAATATAATTTTTTCCCTGAAATCAATTGAAATGAGATAAAAAGTGGAGGGTATCATATAGTCGGCCCCGCTCGACCATATACAAATTAACTTTTTTAAATCTTCCAGGTCCAAGGAGTCCGCTAGTGGAGTCAAATGAATGACCAACTCCCAATACTTTGTCAGCCCCAATATTTTCTCAGAACATACCTACCCTCTATCTTCAACCCTTCAGGTGGCTCAAATATTTTTTTATTATTTTTAAAATTTTTTTAAGAAAGTAAGGCCCAAAACTGTCCTGCAGTAGCCCCGGGAGGGGAAATATGTAAGACTGATTCCCATTAATTATCCCTCATTTTCCCATTAATGTTCCCTCTCGTTTGATTTGTAACATTTTTATCCCCTTTCTCACCGTTTCCCCCCTAAAAGTAGAAATTTCGAAAATTTTCTTCATATTGTACGTCTATACAGTCAGGGAACCCGAATTTTATGTCTCAAGCTGCAGCCATTTGTTCGGTACTAAATTTATCCCTTCGAGAAATTATTTCATTTTACATGATTAGTGGGTTTCTATTTTCACGATACTAGATAATGTAGTTTGACGTACCAAAATTGGTACGATTTTTAAAATATTTGCTAAACCTCGTTAAGGCGTTCTAGCCAAGGATTAAGTGATGTATCTGCGTGTGTGTGTCTTACTCTCACACACATACTAACCAACAGCGAAAGATGTCATATGACTTCCGCAAACATAACTCATGCACTAAATACGTTCAAAATCTTGCTCATTCATGAACTCTATGGTCTATGCAGCAGCAGCATCGTCATCGGCATCATCATTCGCACCAACAGTGCGAGCAACAGAGCCAAGTAATAAAGGGCAACAATTTTTAAATGACGTTGTTTACTTCAGCTCTAGCATTACGGCTGGTCTAGAAGGAGTTGAGACTCTGACTTTGTCATGCCTCCGTGTATCTTGTTGCCGCACTAGGCAACGTAGGCAGTGGGCTTTGTACACATACCGGAGTACGGAGCACCCAGTGTCTTGCTGTCTGCCAGACTGCCGGTCTGTCTATTTAGTTTCAGCCTGGTTCTGCCTGCCTCTTTTCCTTTGGCCCACATGGTGTTATGTTGTCTTTGCTAAATTACATATTCTACACATACATACATACATATTTATGTATCAGATTGTTTGTGTGTTCACATGAATGCGAACGTACTCTATGAAGCGGAAAGTGTTACGAGCTGATTATGAGATCAGTTGGCATACAAAAACATCGTTACAACTGAAAAACAACAACAACAACAGAAACATAAAATAAAGCAGTTTCATTTCATATTTCTCAGCTTTGCAGTGCAAGAGCATAACGACTTAATCTATATTCGTACAGAAAGGGACGGGGGTCATTGTAGCCTCTATCGCCATACGTTGTTAGTTTTTTTGTTATCAATCGTTAAATATGTCTACAGAGTCGTAATTACTTTCTTTTAATCCTAATTGACCATTTTATGTATCAACATATTACATTCGTACACTCTCTTGTATGATAGTTGCAAAATAATAGGTGGCTCAAAAAAAGAGGGACAGTTGTATATTGTTATTGCTATAAGGGCCACTGTAAACCTTGTCATGTTACTTGTGAGGAAATTTCCGAAGGTCTTACGATTTTGAAGAAAATTCCTGTGCGTTTTTGACATTGTAATGTGTTTGTTAAAATAAATTGTTTTGAAAACTTTAGTTTATTCAAAGAAAATTTTGTATTTATTAATTAAAATGAAAGTTCACATAAAAGCTAGAAAATTTGTTTCTGAGTTGTATTAGTATACGAAAGTATAATTATTAATTTAAAGAGTCCAAAGCCTAGTAACAATGACAATGGTTTATTCCCTACGACTGTCACGTATGTGGCCAGGGAAATTTTTGATAATTTTGTTCGAATAAAATTTGAAAATACGCTTCGAAAATATTTATATTTATTTTCTTTTTAATTTGGTACATTTCGATTTTGATATATCAGCCAAAATGACATATATAAAGGGTGATTTTTTAAAAGCTATAGGAAAGGAAAAAAACACATAAAATTCAATGTCCAATAATGTAAATTTGGTGCGAAATTTAGTCACAATAGCCCGAATAGCCGCTTCAGTGGGTCGATTAAACTGACCATAAAATGGAAGCGCGCGATGAACTTTCTTAACAGAGCACGCATTTTGATAATAAAATTCAATAATTTGCAAGCGTTGTTCGTTTGTAAGACGATCCATAGTTAAATTATAGGCCAAACTGAAGATGTCTGACAGTGAAACAAAACACGAAACGTGCGTCAGCTGTTTAAACCAGTGTTGCCAAAAAGATAATAGCTAAAAAATCACCCTTTACATGTGTTTATTATTTTTACAACCGAATACTTATTTCAAAATGTTCATAGTGTGTATAGAATTTATAGGGACGAGTTAAACTAATATTTTTTATAAAAATAACAAAAAAAATAATTTTTTATTCGGCAAAAACTAACAATTCCACTTCAAACAAGTAAGAAGAGCGAATGTCGGACGACTATATTATGTTTTCCAATTCCAGTCTATAGAATACAGAGTTCCTTACAGACTTGTCCCATTAAAAGTTTGTTATTATCAATCCTAAGCTCCGGAACATTTAAGACTAAATAAGTAAACTAAATTTTAGGAAAATTTAACTCCGAAAGTTTATTCGTCCGAGGCTATGTAAAGTTATCGTCTTCCAACCGATATTTATGATAAGATACTTCCTGTAAATATCCTACAATATAAAAATATGATGCATGGGTAGATATTTTTAGGTGAAGTATAACACGCTGTTTCAAATTTAAAAAAAAAAAATAAATAAATTAATTCGAGAGAGGTGAATTACACATCAGAAGTAAAATTTTTATGACAATATATAAATGTGAACCGATGTTATCCGCTTTCACGATAAAAGCTTCTACGTGAAATATGAAGTGGTATGAGAAATTAAAAAAAACGGTTTAAATATGTGGTTGCTATTATGCGGTTTAAATAAGGGTGTTCTGACAAAACATGAACCCCCATGTAACCGAATTGCATCATAGATGTGAAATATAAAGTGTTGTAACAAATTTGAGCAAAATATGTTAAAGTTTGTAATTTTATAAATATTTTGTAATAATTAATAAATATTGGAAGTTCATTATAAAACAATAAATTTGTATTTTTTAAGCAAAAATTTTAAAATTGTTAAAATTATACAAAATTATACATTGTTTATTTGTAGAAGTAATAAAAAAATAAAAAAAAGTTTTCTTCCCGAGCCATGATTCGAACCCGAGAGCTTCTGGGAACAAAGCGGACACCTAAAATGTCATTCGTAAAATGTTACATATTTTCGACTTTTTTGGAAGTTGTTTAAAGAACTTCCTCAAAAGCGAGACAAATGCACATTTGGATTTTGAGATGCGATTAAAATGTGCTTCCTACGGAAGAGATTCCATTTTTTTAATATACGAAGGGTCTTTCTTTGTGTTTTACAAACAAATGCACAAAGTCATAATTCCGTGGAGGGTATAAAAAGTGCTCTCAACATCTTTCAAAATATATGTATCGTTGAATAAACCCTCTTCCGAAAAATAAGCAAAATTACAGAGTTAGCACAGTCTTTACAATTGTTCTAAATAATTTAGCCTAACATAGCATATTGCAATGCCAAAGACGCACTACAATTTTCATAATCATCGTAAGAATTTTTCGTTGATTTAACATGGAAATCCTCTTGGTGTGAAACAAACATAAATTGTAGCTACGATCAAACAATATAAAAACCCTCTTATGATAAGTTTCCAGAAGACGAATTCGTCTGAGTCGAATGTATTAACTAAAATGAAGCAGATGTAAATTCTTCCATTCGCAGATGAAGTCTACTGGCAATCGAATATTCAACTAACACCTCTATAATTATCAATTTAGATTCATTTATTAAGAGAAAAAATGGGTTTTACAAGAAAAGAAAAGGGCTAGAAAAATTTAAATCAATTAAAAAAATCAAAATCTTGTAACAATACTTTTAACACATATTCATTTCATTCTGGATATTTTTAATATTTTGTATATTAGAATAGAATTGAATAGAATTAAGTAAATTTGTTTTTGTTTGTACCCAATTAAACGTATTATTGGAAATTTTTACATCCTTTCGTTTAGGTGCTTTTAACAGACGCCTAGATTGTCGTAAAATGTCAGGACGATCAATAATATATGTATACAAACTTCATAGGGTCTCAGTTCGATATTTCGAGGTGTTACAAACGGAATAACAAACTTAGTATACATCCATCCCATATGAGAGGGTATAAACAAGACTTATTATTTCACGATGATGCCTTCGCCGTATTCGTGACAATGACATCATTGTCGTCACTTGGAGTGAGATTACGAGAGTGAAAGGATTATTTCTGCTAAATTAAAGTGATAATGACATCATAATTTTGCATCATCACCTGTTATTATTATATTTTCTCATTTTTTCCACTGCCACATGCTGGTGGAATTTATCACGATTATCAGGAGACTTCAGTTCTATAAAGGTGAAAATGAAAATTTTGTTTTAGCAAAAAGTGTCCTTTGTCGGGACACACACACACACGTGCATTAAGCAAAGTATATGAACACTTTCATACGCAAATTGAAAAAGAGAACGACATTCAAAATTATGATTCCAAAAATACCGAGAAAGCGTTCCTCGCTCGCACCCATCTTCTATGAAGTAGGCGCCAGAGTGACTCCGTCATAATGAGCAGGAGGAGCACATGTGCTCTAATGGCTCTGAATATTTGAATGGGTGATTACTGCCAATGACGGCATAAGTATTATCTTTCTGCTGCTCCTCTGCTTCGTCGGTGACAACGACGCCGGTTGATATTATCTTCTCATTCAAATTAAAATATAATTCATGGAAATTGTTATTTCTTCGTTTTAGCATATACAAACGAATATGTAGATTGTACAATGTACTTGTATGTATATATATATATATATATCTATATATATATATTTATTAACGACAATGTACTGAGTACTAAACAGTATCAGATATGTATGTGAATGAATGTACAAAGGTTTCATTGTTCATTTTTATTTTCGGGAAAATTTTATTTTTTCCAAAAAAAAAAAATCCTGAAACGTGTCTCAGGAGCATGAAGTCAATATCCACAGGTAGTCTGAGATGCTGTGCAGACTCAGGTGGGACAAGAGGAATTGTCTCCCCCTTTCAGGCTCATTTCTTGAGGAGTTTATTTTTAAAGTGACATAAATGTATTCATTTTGGATCCAGTCATTTATGAGTACTAACATTAAGTTTGTTATGAAACCAAATTTCTTCCCTCCTGTAGAATATTTTCGTTTTTTACAGTTAAAAGAATTTTTAGTGACAAATATAAATTTAGCTTTAGTTTTCTTTTCGATGTCCAATAGTTCTCACTATCAGAATAGTTCTCACATTGACTGCGAATAGAAATGGCATTGCTATGTACTCGATTCGTCATCATTATTCGTATTTTGATTTACGAGCCAACACTTGAACTCTCATTTAAAAGAACGAAGAAAGCACAAGAAATCTCAAGGATTCATAGATGACTAGTGGTGATAGTTGGTGGTAATGATGAAAAACGCATACTTATGGTTTCAGCCAGAAAGGAGCTTTTGTGGTTCATTTGATTTCTCAATATGGAGTAGTTCCATAAGTTTTCGTTAAGTTGAAAGTAATCAATATTACTTTGGCGCAGTGATTCATGTTTAGAATTTATCATAATTGAAAGATGGAAAAGTTTTCGTTCAAGAGATGGGGATTAATATTACTATTCCCTACATTATATTTAAATTTTTTTAGTCTAACATCCTTCGGGCAAAATTAGATGAAATTAATCATACTCCAGCGAATGCTTCTTGCCAGTGATAGGTGTAAAGGTAAGATAATTGTATGTCTGAATATATCGTTTGCAAAAAATGTTAGCTGAGCCTTTTTTATATTTTGGTAACGATATGTACGTCCTAAGTCCTTTCCAACGTGTTACAAACAGAATATATAGCGAAATGTTGAATATTTTCCATGCTGTTGTGCTTTAGGGCAGAAAAATCACCGCCTTTTAAGGCTAAACAAAAACATATGCCAGTGATAACAAAGTCCTTTCCATCACTGATTCATTCACGCAGGCTAACATCGTTATGGTCGCAATTTCCATTAGCAGAGTAGTACTCGCATCCTGCCTCCTATCATATCCTATATATGTATGTTTTTTCGTTCCCTAGTTTGCTGGCTCTTTGTGATTTTTATCAATACTTATTCCATAGTAGGTACTACATACAGCGTTTTGTGCGCTGAAACTCAAATTAATTACTCTAATTGATGGTGACGATGTCGATGATGATGGTGCTGGAGCTGGCGATGATGAAACTGACAACGACATCACCACACCGACAGAATGACAGCCAAGGCCAAACTGACACCTGTATTGCAGGAATATCAGCGGCTGGTTTGTCTTTTTTGGGTCAATTTTAGGAAAATTAAAAACAAAAAATGCTAAATTGAATTTTCAGTTGGTACAACTGTTTGATTTAAACGATTTTTTCCAGGCCAGAAATGTGTCGAGTATTATTTACGAAATGGCACACCACTTGAAATGTATTGGATGGATGGAGCGCCATGGCGACCACAGGTGCAAAAAAAAAACGTTCGTTGTTAAAGGTAAAACGACAGAAACTAAAAATGTGGAAACTAGGAAAATTTAAAGTTGCGAAAGAAAAAATCTAAACTAGTTTTCTTTATTAAAATACCAACATGCATTAGGCTTTAAGGAAAACAGGAAGACGGAGGCAAAAGACGAACAGGATCGACTATATCACACTCTGCATCCGCATCACACTCTAGACTCATTAAAAAGTTAACCAGAATATTTGATTAATTAATTTCTTTGATTAATTCACACTGGAATTCACGCTAGAATAATGAAATTCTATGTATATTTCGCTAGATTCGAAATATAATGCGATCTTTCGATACTCACACTTTTTAGGCCAAATAGGGTTAACTTTGGTGCCAACTAAATGGCTGCAAATAGATAATCATAAACTTCGCCGTGTACATTACTCTGATTGTGTAGACGATTTGTGTAAAGAATTTTTTGGAAACTTATGCTAATTCTATTTATAAATTTCTCTGACTTCGTGGACGCTCAACACAAAAATCTTTCTCCAAATTCGTACTTTTAGGGATAAAATGGGGTAAAGGAGATAAAATTGGTACCAAGCAAACAACTGTAGCTAGAATCGTCAAATTAAGTGTATACATTCCATTGTGGAAATTCGTAATTCGTACTTTGCCTTTCTGAAGAATTACTTTGATATATAGACAAGAGATATCAAAGAAAAAAAAACATATTTGTAGACGGCAAAAACTCCCAAATTTCATGCTCCCAAATCTCAACTTTACCGATTGAATTTTTCGAACAACATTTCTATTAAGTTTATTCTAAAATATTTTGCCAATGTCGCGGTTAATTTTAGCTGTGGATGCATTTAAAGTTCATAAATTCTAAAATAGTTGCAAATTTCATCGTAAGAGATGTTATTTTATTGGCATGTAGCTCGGAACTGAAATTTCGTTTAGTTCGTAGCAAAAAGGAGCTCTTGAGATGGAGCTCTTTGTGCATTTAAAAAAGTGTAAATATGTTTTGCTTTCCTTTTCAGACAGAGGTTTACCAGAAGGTTGTATTTATTGTTGTATTGTTATATTCGCGAGGCCGATCGATGCCTCGACATTTACAAATATTGTTAATTTATTGTTTTATGTATTCATTTTAAAAAGATCGAAATTAATCTTAAATTGAGTATAAAGCTATAATATAATTAAAGCTAAATATAATTTTTATAACAAAATTCGAAAATCGTAAAAAACCAAACATTGAATGTGGGCGTGGCACTGACTATTTTCATTTAATTGCGGACTCAAATGAAATCACTGGTAATGACTTGTATTCACATATATATTAAAATAAGAAATTTATGACGTTTTTCCATTTTAACTAACATGGGTAGTGGGCGTGGTTCTAGGCGGATTTAAATAAATATATATATATATATATATATATATATATATATATAAAAGAGTTGCGTTACTGACTGACTTATCATTGACCAGCCCCTAGACCAAACGGCTGAAGCCAGGGTCATGAAATTTTCAGCGTAGTTCCAACAGGGATTTTTCAAAATTTGTACTTTTAAGGGAAGAAAGAGACAAAAAAAGGATAAAAATGGTACCAATTTAAAAATTGCAGCTAGAATCGTGAAAATCGGTATTTACATTTCTCTGACAACGAAGACTTGCAATATAAATTGATTTTTTCGAAATTTGTACTTATAAAGGGTGAGCGAGACAAAAAGGGATAAAAATGGTAACAACTAAAGTATTACAGCTAGAATCGTGAAATTTGGTATGTAAATTCCCCTGACCATGTAGAAGCGAGTTGAAACTGGATTTTTCAAAATTTGTACTTTTAAGGGTTGCGAGGGACAAAAAGGGATAAAAATGGTACCAACTAAAGTATTGCAGCTATAGTCGTGGAATTTGGTGTGTAAATTCCTCTCACCATATGGAAGCGCAATATAAAAGCATTTTGTACTTTTAAGGGCTGCGTGGGACAAAAAGGGATAAAAGTAAAGTAAGTAAAAGTATTGCAGCTAGAATCATGAAATTTGACGTGTCAGTTCTTCTGCCCATGTAGAAGCGCAGTAAAATTGGATCTTTCGAAATTTGAACTTACAAGAGGTGAGCGGGACAAAAAGGGATTAAAATGGTACCAACTAAAGTATTGCAGCTAGAATCTTCAAATTTGATGTGCAAGTTCTTCTGCGCGTGTAGTAAAATTAAATCTTTAGAAATTTGAACTTGAAAACTAATAACAAATACCTGGCTTTTTCGCGTACGAAGCAGCGGGTACTGCTAGTTTGACGATATAAGGGTTGTGTGCGAAATTTCAAGGCCGTAGCCCTATTCCTTCTAATTTTTGCCGCAGCTTGTATGAAAATATTCCACTGGGCGCCGTGGCCTTTTAATTAATTAATTAATTTTATTTCAAAATTATAATAATGAAACATCACAATTTAATTAACAAATATCGCTATCAGCAAAAATCATAATTTTTCTAATATCTCTATTCTGCCAGTAATACGGACGAATGCAATCCATGGTTGAGTGTATATACGATTTGGTCCGCCCGAATTTAACGCCTTTTTACTTGTTATGAATAGTAGAGACCAACAGCATTTTTGTAAAAGAGTAGTGTAAAAGTGTTCATTTTTTGATCGAAACTAATGTCTAAGAGAATTCATAATGTCAGAACTATATTCTGGAATTTTATGGGGATCATTTTTGTGGAAGATCTTAACCGTCTAGCTCCTCTCCTTATAGGCCAATTTGGCCCTTTTTTGAGAAAATCAAAAAGTCCTTCAAAGAAGGGTATTTAAAGATTAAAATATTCTACGAAAAAAATTGCCAGAACATTTCAGTGGGGATCTCCAAAGACACCAATGTTGTAAATAAAGCTTCACGCTTAAATTGCAAAATAGCATGCCAACTTATATAATAAAATTACTAGGGTTAAAACGGATCCATGTTTTTTTTTTTTTGGTAGATCGATCTTTCTGTGGGTATTTCGGTAGAACACGTAAACATAAAAATAGAAATTGAATTCTGTTCCATTCAAAGAGTCTTTATTTTATGGACAGTGATATTATTGTCGTGAATTTGATATATGTTTTTAAATTTTAATTTATCTATTAAGAAATATATCTGGCAAATTGCTTGCTGTGGCAATTACGATAATCCACCATAGCTTTAAAACATCAGGGGAAAGGTCTGCGAGTATAATTTGTCAACTACAAATCCATTTAGAGTCATTTCTCAGCTCAGCAATCCCCAACATGCCAGCATTTTCAACTTTAAGGCAGCTGACTGAAATGCTCTCAGTAAATATTCACAGTCATTTATTTGTGTTGTTCTTGCCTTTACATTTTTTCCTTTATGAATGAAAAGGAGGAAAGGGAGAGGGAGAGAGAGGTATGGTCATATAGCCAAAAGCGATTCATGCTTTTGAACAATTGTGTTTACCTGTTCTAATTGTGAAACTTGTACAAAAGCGTTTGTTAAACAGTAATTTGGACAAGACAGGGCAACAATAGGAACACACAATAATCAACTGCTTTCCCAGCTAACAATTCTGGAATGCTGAAGGGATGCATATCTTTGTATCCCAAATGTGTACCGCTCCCGGCTACATGCATAATCTCAATTTGCATAATTCTGGGCACTCCACAGCTAATCATTTAAGCGTGAGATACCCGTCATCTTCACACAAGAGGATGGCCTCCACCACCCACCCATCACACAAGAACGAATGGATGGTTGGTTCGATGTGAGAACATTGAAATTGAAATCAATTGGACAGACATCCAATGAGTTTCGTGAATTGCCCCAAAGTACTTTTCCATAGTCTGGCATATCGTGACACCGAAATCGTCCCATACAAATGCTGTCTGGTGAAGTGAGTCATAAGAAAAACTATTGCTGTCATATCGGCCAATAAAGTGGAATGAATGAATGAATGAATCGAAACTAGAGTAGATACGTCACGTAAGACATTGATCGCGTCTACGCGACACAAATTCCAATTACAAACACAATCAGAGCGACGCGGTGTACGCAGACAAGAGCATTTCCTTGCCAGACAATACAACTCAAGGTAACCAAAGAAAGCTATGTTAGAACAGTGTGGATTGTTTAAAATTGTTTTCTTTTGGTTTCAGTGGTTGCCGTGTGAATTTGTGAATGATTTTTCTTTTAATTCTTTAACTCTATATACCCACCACCATATATTTTCAAAAAACCTAAATACCATAAATATTGGTAGATAGTGGGTGCTACAGTTGATTGTATTTCCATTCTCTTTTAATTCCAAAAGTACAAATTTTGAAAATCCGTTAACAGACGTACATAGTGCAAAACCAATTTTTGCCGTAAAAAAAGTACGAATTTGGAAAAAAAAACTTTTTAATTTGAGTGTCTATGCAGTCAGAGGAATGTATACTCCGCATTGCATTACTCTAGCTGCGGTCATTCGGTCGGTACTATTTGTATCCCCTTTTTCCATTTTAACCCCAAAAAGTACGAATTTCGAAAAATTCGTCCATTTTCCGTGTCTACGCAATCGGAGGAATGTATACTCCGAATTTCATGACTCTAGCTGCGGTCATTTGATTGGTACTATTTTTATCCCCTTTTTCATTTTAACTCCAAAAGTACGAATTTCGAAAAATCTTTTTATTTTAAGCGTCTACGCAATCAGAGGAATGTATACACCGAATTTCATTATTCCAGGAGTAGCCGTTTGGTTGGTACCATTTTTATCCCTCCGTACCCATTGTATCCCTTGAAATTGCGAATTTGGAAAAAACGCTTTTATTTTCCGTGTCTACGCAGTCAGAGGAATGTATACTCCGAATTTCATGACTCCAGCTGAGGTCATTTGGTTGGTACTATTTTTGTCCCCTTTTTGTATTTTGACCCCAAAAAGTACGAATTTCGAAAAAAACTTTTATATTATGTATCTACTCAATTAGAGGAATGTACATAACGAATTTCGTGTTTCTAGCTGTTGTCGTCGTTTAATATGTACCGTTTTTATCCCTTTTTGCCCCATTTCACCACCTACAAATAATAATCACTTTATAGTGCACGTTTTTGCTATAAGGGGAATGCGCATACCAAATATCAAACAAATATAAACAGACATATTCAAAAACATGCTTAAATACGGTAAAATATTAGGGATTATTATGGGTATTTTTAGTCCTTGTGAGGGAAAAATTTTTCCCTTTGGGCCGATTTCGCCCCGTTTCAATCCCAACGACTATAAGACGCATTTATGGAACATTTCAACGTTCCAGCTGCTTTCGTTTAGATGCTAGCGTGCTCTCAACAGACGGACGGACATGGCTAGATCGTCTTAGAATTTTATGACGATCAATAATATATATACTTTATAGGGTCTCAGGTCGATATTTCAAGGTGTTACAAGCGGAATGACAAAGTTAGGTAACCCCTATCCAGGAGGTGGAGGGGATAATAAATAATTATTGGATCCAAGCAAACTTTGTCCAAATAGGAGGGTAATATAAATGTCTAACCACATTATTTTGGCTTTTATTTGAATTAACATTTATTTATAACATAACGAGAAGTTATAATTCGAATGGAAATATACGTTACTTTCCTCGTTGTCATTAGGTAACAATAACAAAAAAGTTCAACCAATTTAAGCGACATAAAATACGAAGCCTACGACAATAAGGTTCAAAACGACGCCCAAGACACTGCGTGACGCACCCATGTAAGCCGTGACAACATCTTTAGTTGTAGTCCTAAAAGAGGCATCATAAATATCCGAAAATGATAAAATGCAAAAACGAACTATTTAAAGGCACCACAGTTTTAGTGAATGGGAAATTGAGCAAACGAAAAGCTACACTGCATCTTATGTCGACAAATGTCGTTATATCTGCAGACCATTTGATCAAACATATAATTAATAAAGGGTAATTTTTTAGCTATTATCTTTTTGGCAACACTGGTTTAAACAGCTGACGCACGTTTCGTGTTTTGTTTCACTGTCAAACATCTTCAGTTTGGTCTATAATTTAACCATGAATCGTCTTACAAACGAACAGTGATTGCAAATTATTGAATTTTATTATCAAAATGCGTGCTCTGTCAAGAAAGTACATCGTGTTCAAAATTGTGTTCAGCGACGATGCTCATTTTTGGCTCAATGGGTACGTAAATAGGCAGAATTGTCGATTTTGGATTGAATATCAGCCAGAAGCATTGCAAGAGCTACCAATGCATCCAGAAAAAGTCACAGTTTGGTGCGGTTTATGGGCTGGTGGCATCATTGGACCGTACATCTTCAAAGATGATGCGAATCGTACCGAAACTATGAATAGTGAGCGCTACCGTGAGATAATATCCATTTTTTTTGCCCAAAATGCAAGAGCTTGACTTGCATGACATGTGGTTTCAACAAGACGGTGCCACAGCCACATAGCAGGCGCAACAATGGACTTATTGAGAGACGAGTTCGGTGAACATTTTATTTCACGTTCGGGACCGGTCAATTGGCCGCCTAGATCGTGCGATTTAACGCTTTTAGACCATTTTTTGTGGGGCTATGTTAAAGCTCACGTCTATACAGACAAGCCAGCTTCAATTGACGCATTGGAAGACAACATTGAAGCATTTATTCGTGAGATACCGGCCGAAATGTTGGAAAGAGTATGACAAAATTGGACTAAGCGGATGGAGCATTTGAGGCGCAGTCAAGGTCAACATTTGCATGAAATAATCTTCAAACATTAAATTATATGGACCTTACTATCGATTCAAATAAAGATTTCATGTATTTTTCTGAATTTTGTGTGTTTTTTTGAAAAACTTTCCTATAGCTTTTATAAAATCACCAATTATTATTAGACGCATTCTGGAAAAATGTAGACGACCTGTCTTTTTTGTTTAAATGCTAGCTTGCTTTCAACAGACTGGCGGACGGACATGGCACGGACGGACTAGGGTCTCAGATTGATATTTCTAGGTGTTACAATCGGAACGACAAATTTAGTATACCCTCATCCTGTGGTGGAGGGTATAAAAATGTCGTAAGTTAATGGCTGAGAGAATTCTTATTGTCAGAATTATATTGTGGAATTTTTGTTGAGGATCATTTTTGTGGAAGATCTTTTCCAACTATTGTCGCCTGTAACATATATGGGCATCTCCCAGTGGCCCGGACGCGACATTCGCACGCCTTAAACTACGCCAAAAAACAAGAAAGAAACTGAAAAAGTCGATCAGCCTTTTTAGTATTCTATAGCGCTTAAAGAGTACTACATTTTAAAAATATATCGTCAGGATTTAGTACAAAATTATAAACAATTTTACATCGAAACGGACGCGACAAAAAGCAGAATAACTTTTGAAGGTCTTTTGAAAAAATATACAAAGTTCGGCGATTTTTTGATAACTTTGTTTTTCCTTATATACATGTAAATGAAGGTCAGAGGATATATTTTGTTCGTAGATTTATGAAATATGAGAATTATCTCTTAAATTTTTTTAATTAGGTACAGCAGGTACAGGCAAAACAAATGTAGTAATTTTCCTTATAACACTTCAACTTTTAATAAAAATAAAAGAGAACAATTTAACTTGAAGATTCATAATAAAAAAGTTGTCGAAATAAGGAAAAAATAAAGTTAAAAGCTATTTTTGTGTTCTGATTTCATTTTTTTTTGGTAGACCTTTTTTATTGCAAAAATTCAAAATTCGCAGTTGCAATTGCAGTATTAAATCAGCGTACAACATTTGTCGCGAGTTGATTTCATTTTTTGCTGACACACATTTTATAAGTTTACGATGAAAAATACAATGTGCGCTCAGTGGACAAAATATCGTTGCGATCAACATGTAAACCTCTCCATTAAAAATATCACCTGTCACTTAACAATAATTCCGAATTAATCAACCTTCTTTGTAATATTTTTATATAAAACATTCAAATTTATTTCCACGGGAACAAGTGAAAGTACAAATGAATTTTGGACTACAAATTTTAATACACATCTGCACAAACACAAATGCATTCATCAGCGGCCAAAATAAGGCAGAAGAAAGACCATGATTCCATGAATGGAATGGATAACAACGGGGACGAGGATGATGTTCGCTTTCCAAATTGTTGATGACGGCCAACTACTCTGCTGGACTTTTAAGTGAATGGCATGTTTGCATCCAAACTACCAACCGTAGATAAATTCACTGGGCGAAGCCTTCATAAACATCAAGCTTTGTGTTTAGTGAACAGCAACAGCAGCAGCAGGCAGGCGATGAAGGATAACATGAAGTTCTGGTTGAACAGTCGCTGAGGGCGACTGAACAACTTTTTTGGGGGGCAAAAACGTTTTTATAAAATTGCCTGTATTTCAAATTAGGTTTCTTGTTTAGAGGACGTACAACGAGGAGATACGTCAAGTTGCTGCTGTTGTTGCTTTTTCTGGCAGAAGAAGAAACTAACAAAAGCCCTGGCTGACCGTGTTCAACATTCATTGACCCCCCCCACTAGATAGTAGCTTTATTTCGTTCTTGCTCTGTCCTGGGATGGGTGTTTTTTTTGCTATTTGTGCTCATTTGAGTCAATTACATAAACTGTTAATTGTTTTAGTTTTTGTTGTTACTTCCCTGTTACTATTGTTACTGTGTCAACATTTTTGGCTGTGTGAGTCTGTATTGGATATTTTACTCCTCCCTACAGTTCCGTTGTCCTTGTCTCCCTTCCATTTCACCGTTCAGCTGTATATATTAGCTGAGTTCAGCTATGCCACAAAGTTGGAGTTTTAGTTGTCCACTTTGCCTACTTTGACTAAACAAACAATCGTCAGCCAGTTAGCTTCTAATATAAGCCAAATGTATCCGGCCTTTTAATTCTCACTGTTTTTATGCGAGTCATGACGGGGTGTGGGCACAGCATTACAAAGTACAGTGGGAATTTTGCCGGCATTTTGGGAATAATGTCTCCACTTCTTACTAGGGTTTGCATCCCGGGATTTCCCGCGGGAAAATTCCCGGGAATTCGCACATTTTTCGTTTCCCGTATCCCGGGAAATTCGTACGGGAATCCCGCGGGAATTCAGTAGAACATTTTACATATTTTTTCCATCATTTCCACAATAAAATTAAAAATGTTGTATAAAAATTTAGATCACGCGGTATGTCAAATATTGCAGTTGGATGACAAAATATTTTTAAGCTGAGTTCGGACATAGACTCAAAATCCACTTTTTCGGATTTTTCCTGTCAAGCTCCATATGGGTCTAAAAAAGGTCTACCAAAAAAATGAAATCAGACCACACTAATAGCTTTTAACTTTATTTTTTCCTTATTTCGAAATTTTTTTTTATTATGATACTTGAAGTTAACTTGTTATCTTTTATTTTTATTGAATGTTGAAGTGTTATAACGAAAATTACTAAATTTGTTTACAACGGGTGGACATTTTTGTCCCGTCCGTTTTGTCGCGTCCGTATTTCTGCTGTACCTAATTAATTAAGAGAAAATTCTCGTATTTCATAAATCTACGAACAATATATATCCTCTGACCTTCATTTACATATATATGGAAAAACAGAGTTCTCAAAAAATCGGTAAACTTTGTATATTTCTATAAGACCTTCAAAAGTACTTCTTTTTTGTCGCGTCAGTTTCGATGTAAATTTGTTTATAATTTTGCACTAAATCCTGACGATACTCGTTAATCGCTTTAGAACACTAAAAAGGCTTATCGACTTTTTCAGTTTCATTCTTGTTTTTGGCGTAGTTTAAGGCGCGCGAATAGCGCGTCCGGGCCACTGGGAGATGCCCATATGAAAAATTAGAAATCCGTGAAAAGTAGATTTTGGACGTGTAGCCGAACGCCAAAAATAAAGAGTTTAAAGTTTTCGAAGCGACAGGACAAAGAACAAACATTTCAGGTAATGCTCTACTGACTATTAATGTGAACGATCGTTCTCCGTCGCGTCCACATTTTCCAATAAAATAACAAATAAATATTCTTTAATTAATTTTGAAAATTGAAAAGATGTTTAAATTGATCTCACATTGCGCTTTATTATTATATGAATTCTTTAACAGGTTTGTTGTGAAATATATATTTATTTTACTTTAAATAAATGTGAATGTTTCATTGGAAAAAATAAGATTAACTCATGTTAAACAGTATGTTGACGATTTCCCGTGCTGTCCCGGGATACCGGGAAATTGAAAAAATAATTCCCGTTTTCCGGGAAATAAAAAGTACGGGAAAATGCAAACCCTACTTCAAGTCGAGAGGCGCGGATTACGATTTCATTTTAGATATATGGTTTCTTCGGAGAATTTTCTTAGAATTTGATGCTATATATTCTTGATCGTCATAAAATTCTAAGACGATCTGGCAATGCCCGTCCGTATGTTGAAAGCACGCTAATATCTGAACGAAAGGGACGACAATAGCTAGAAACAAGAAATTCGGCGTGTGCATTCCTCTAATTGAATAGACACCTAAAATAAAGAGTTTTTTTCCAATTTGTACTTTTTAGAGACTAAAATGAGAATAGAGGGATAAAGTGGTACCAAAAAAAGGACTGCGCCTAAGGTATGTATAGTAGAGCGTACCAGGTTACAAGTAAAAAAAAAAAGTTCGCCGTACACCTTCGAATATGAAGTATTATTGAAAGGTAGTTTCAAAAATTTTTTTTTTTTTTTTATGCCGAACGTAGGGGTCGCGCTTTTACATTTTTCTATATAACTTCTGCATTTATAAACGGATTTTAAAGTGTGATACATCGATGTTTTTGTCCGATTTTTTTGTCTTTGAAGTCATTGAGCTCAAACATGATTCATGATTTTATGCGAGCTTTAATTTTCGATTATTAGAGTGGTACATTAGGGTAGTAGCAACTGAGAAATGATGGGTAAGTACCAGAAGGGGGTGCTTGAGCTCAATGACTTCAAAGACAAAAAAATCGGCCTCGTCGAGACAAAAACATCGATGTATCACACTTTAAAATCCGTTTATAAATACAAGTTATATAGAAAAATGTAAAAGTGCGACCCCTACGTTCGGCATAAAAAAATAAAAATTTTTTTTTTGAAACTACCTTTCAATAATACTTCATATTCGAAGGTGTACGGCGAACTTTTTTTTTGAGGTACGCCCTAATGTACACCCCTCTAATAGCATGTACACGTAAAATAAAGTGATTTTCAAAAACTTTTAAGGGGAAACGGGGAGAAAGGGGATAAAACTGGTACCAGTTAAACAACTGCAGCTAGAATTGTGAAAATCGGTGTATACTACACTCTGACGTTTAAAACCATCATAACATATTTAATTTTTAAAATAAATTTATTTTTCTTACAAAATAATAAAATATAATATCTGTAGACAGTTTAAATTTATGTGTGAAAGATTACGTCACGTAAGTGAACACCATTTTCAGCCGCGCAAATTTGAGCTCTTTCAGGAGCATTTTCCATGACACGAATCAGAGTATTTGGCTGCAACGCTCTTATTTCGTCTCGAATATTCTCCTTCAAGTTTCAAGGGTTCTGGGTTTATTGATGTACACCCTCTCTTTTAAATATCCCCAAAGGAAATAATCAGGTGCTGTTAAATCCGGCGAACGGGTCGAATGCTGAAATTTTGGAAATTAAACGTTGAAATTGATGTTCAAAATGAAATTCTATGATTTTGGTTCGTTGGATAACATTGTAACTTTCCATGATTAATCTCCCAGATTTATTTTAAAAGTCCGAAAAAGGGGGAAAAATAAATTAGAAAAGTTATCAATTTTTTAAAAACCCTTCCCGACTTTCGCCGCACCCTGTATAATACAATCTTTCGATATTCGAACTTTTAAGGGCAAAAAAAAATTGGTGCCGAACGAATGAATGAATCATAAATTGTACATTCCTCTGATTGTGTAGACGCACAACATAAAGGATTTTTGCAAATTTGTACTTTATGGGAACACGGAGCAAATGGGGATAAAAATGATACCGGCTGCAGCTAGGATCATGAAATTCCATTTATAAATTTATCAGACTTCGTAGATGGGCAAAACAAAAAAAGATAAAAGATAAGATAATAAAAAAAACATAAAACGATCACTAAGTGGGTATGGTCTTTAAATTAATTAAATAATTTTGTATCAAAATTATAATAATGAAACAATATAATTTATTTAACAAATATCGTTATCAGTAAAAAAAATCAAAATTTTCCTAATTTAACACCTTCTTACTTGTTTTCATTCACACCAACCTCTTAAAATGCAGTTTTGTGGGCAGTTTAGCACCAATTCGTAAAAAGTAAACCTAAAATGAATTTTAAGTTCTGACTTATTTGTATACCCTCACTCTACAGAATAGGATGGTATATATCATTTGGGACAGGAAAAAAGTGTAACGCATTGAAAGAGTGACTTAAGACCCCAAGTATGTTTGAACCAAATCCGTTTCACAACTTTTTAAGTTGTTTGAGCCATATCCGTCCATCTGGCTGGCTGGTGTTCACGATAACTCTCGAAGGGAGTTAAGGAATCAATTCAAACTTTGCACATGATAATATTTTTCCCAAACTTAGTTTAAGTTCGAAGATGAGCGAAATTGTCATGCCCCTCGTGGTACCTCCCATATTCCAATGTTAAATTAAAATCAATATAACTTCGACACGGATATTCAGAATCAGCTTTATTTTGGTATTTGATAAAGTGTTTTTTTTTTGTAATCACTTTAAGCGTACGAAATATGGCGGATATTGACACGCCCCTTCTAGTACCTCGCACACAAATAACCCGTCCTAAATTTATAAATATACTAGCAGTACCCGCTGCTTCGCACGCGAAAAAGCCAGTTATTTGTTAATTTTATCCGTCTTAGTTTTTGGATAGTATTTATTTAATATTCTTTTGGTGGATATAGATAAATCTAAAATAGTAATTTGGAAACCTCCTATTAGCTAGCACTCACACACGATGTCTACGTTGTCAGAGAAATTTAAACACTAAACTTCACGACTATAGCTGAAATATTTTAGTTGGTACTATTATTATCCCGCTCATTGTTTATAAGTACAAACTTAGAAAAATTCGTTTAGATTTGCGCTTCTCGTTGTCAGTGGAACTTACACACCACATTTCACGACTATAGCTCCAATACTTTAGTTGGTACTACTTTTATCCCTTGTTGCTCACCCCCTATAAGAAAATTTCAAAAAATCCATTTAGATTGCGCTTTACAAACAGTTTACACTCCAAATCTCCCGACTATAGCTGCAATTCTTAAATTGGAACCCTTTTTGTCCCGCCTACCTCCTAAAAAGTACAAATTTCGAACAATTCAATTATACTGCGCTTCTACATGGTCAGAGGAATTTACATACCAAATTTCACGATTCTAGCTGTAATACTTTAGTTGGTACCATTTTTATCCCTCTCGCCCCCTAAAAATACAAATTTCGAAAAAATATATTTTACTTCATTTCTATATGGTCAGAGGAATTTACATACCAAATTTAGCGATTCTAGCTGTAATATTTTAGTTGGTACCATTTTTATCCCTTTTTGTCCCGCTCGCCTCTTAAAAGTACAAATTTCGAAAAATCCAATTTTACTTCGTTTCTATATGGTCGGAGGAATTTACATGCCAAATTTCACGATTCTAGCTGTAATACTTTAGTTGGTACAATTTTTATCCCTTTTTGTCCCGCTCTCCCCTTAAAAGTACAAATTTCGAAAAATCCAATTTTACTTCGTTTCTATATCGTCAGAGGAATTTACATACCCATTTTCACGATTCTAGCTGTAATACTTTAGTTGGTACCATTTTTATCCCTTTTTGTCCCGCTCGCCCCTTAAAAGTACAAATTTCGAAAAATCCAATTTTACTTCGTTTCTATATGGTCAGAGGATTTTACATACCAAATTTCACGATTCTAGCTGTAATACTTTAGTTGGTACCATTTTTATCCCTTTAATAGTACAAATTTCGAAAAATCCAATTTTACTTCGTTTCTATATGGTCAGAGGAATTTACATACCAAATTTCACGTTTCTAGCTGTAATACTTTAGTTGGTACCATTTGTATCCCTTTTTGTCCCGCTCGTCCCTTAAAAGTACAAATTTCTAAAAATCCAATTTTGCTTCGTTTCTATAGGGTCAGAGGAATTTACATACCAAATTTCACGTTTCTAGCTGTAATACTTTAGTTGGTACCATTTTTATCCCTTTTTGTCCCGCTCGTCCCTTAAAAGTACAAAGTTCGAAAAATCCAATTTTACTTCGTTTCTATATGGTCAGAGGAATTTACATACCAAATTTCACGATTATAGCTGTAATACTTTAGTTGGTACCATTTTTATCCCTTTTTGCCCCGCTCGTCCCTTAAAAGTACAAATTTCGAAAAATCCAATTTTAATTCGTTTCTATTTGGTCGGAGGAATTTACATACCAAATTTCACGTTTCTAGCTGTAATACTTTAGTTGGTACCATTTTTATCCCTTTTTGTCCCGCTCGTCCCTTAAAAGTACAAATTTCGAAAAATCCAATTTTACTTCGTTTCTATATGGTCAGAGGAATTTACATACCAAATTTCACGTTTCTAGCTGTAATACTTTAGTTGGTACCATTTTTATCCCTTTTTGTCCCGCTCGTCCCTTAAAAGTACAAATTTCTAAAAATCCAATTTTGCTTCGTTTCTATAGGGTCAGAGGAATTTACATACCAAATTTCACGTTTCTAGCTGTAATACTTTAGTTGGTACCATTTTTATCCCTTTTTGTCCCTTAAAAGTACAAATTTCGAAAAATCCCTATTTGTAGCTCGTCTGCATGGTCATTGCAAGGAACTCACCGAATTTCATGTTTATAGCTACTGCCGTTTAGTCAGGACGAAGGTTCGATGTTTATCCCTTTTTGGGCCATTTTATCCCCTAAAAGTACGAATTTCGTAAAACCCTTTCTTAGTCGACGTCTACGTCATATTTGGGAACTACCCTGAAAATTTCATGACCCTGGCTTCAGCCGTTTGGTCTGGGGGCTGGTCAATGATAAGTCAATCAGTCAGTCAGTCAGTAACGCAACTCTTTTATATATATAGATTAAATTTGTTATAACTTATATATGGATAATCGGAATACTCTGAAATTTTACCTTTGGTAATGCTTATATAGAAGTTGCATTCATGTGTAATATGGGCGATATTGCCACACCCCTTCTGGTACCTCCCCCACACAAATCACCTTAAGTTACGTAAAATTAAAGCAATTATAACTTCTATAAGGATGGTCGGAATACTAAGAAATTTGATATTTGGCAATACTATTATAAAAGTTACATTCGCGTGGGATATGGGCTTTATTGGCACGCCCCTTCTGGTACCTCCCACACAAAGTGGCATAAACTTTGTTTAAAATAAAACCGGTGTAATATTCATACGGGTAGTCAAAATCATTTGCAATTTGATAATTGAAAATGTTTTTATAATCACTCAAAACCAAACAAATATTTACACTTTAGCTACGCCCCTACTTGTACCTCCCATATAAATCATCCGGTCCTAAGAAAAATTTAAGTTCTTATAATTTCCATAGGGTCTGAGGGTATATATAAGTCGGTTTATCCGACTGACGTTTTCTTACTTGTTATTAATTAAAGTCAGTTCTGAGTTTTGACCCATTAAACCCTTGTTTTAGACCTGTTTTTACCCTTTTGCACAAAAGGGGCCAATAAGCCCCTTTTATTGAGGAGCTAGAGGGTTACAATTTCCCACAAAAATGTTCCTCGTAGTGTTCTAAGTAATATTGATAAACACGTTCTATACCGATTCATCACAAGAATGAACAAAAGGGGGAATTCAAACGCTTTCTATACACGTATATTCTTCTTTGTTCCTCTGTAGACAGAATATTGTTTATTTTTCGAAAAAAATTTCATTTTGTTCCACAGTACTATTAGAGGCAAATAATTAGTAATTCCTTGTGAAACGGAACAGCAAATATCTTAGATACTCCGTTTTAATGGAAGCTTGTAATTTGTTACTTCTAAATAAAGAAATAGGACTGCATTTCCCGAGTTTCAAAAATTATGAAATTGTAGACACTAGAGTGGATGGTAAATCATAAGGCGATTTTAAAAAATCTTAACTTTTTTCTGGCAGGAGATCGAAATGTTTTTGCGATTTCGAAGCAAAATGCTTCTAGTCTAATGTAAAGTTGTCATATCTTTTAAAAATATATATTTTATTAATTCCCTGTATTTTTTTTTAATTTTTATTAGCAGGTATAGATTGGACATTTAAAATTTTAAATTAGAATAAACAATAATCGTACTGATTATTTTTAAAATTTCTGGTTTTATTGGAAAGGTTGAACTTTATCATTTAATAATGGAACACGATATAAGCCATATGATTATCACGTCTGGGACGGCAGTACCTCATCCCATCAACCCAAATTTTCAGTACATGGCCCAATGATGCCGCCAGCCCAAAATCCATACCAAACAATGACTCGTTGTGGATGCATTGGCTTCTCAATAGTCACGAGTGGGTTCTCTGAACCCCATATGCGGCAAATTTGCTTGTTGACATAGCCACCGAGATGAAAATGAGCTTCATCTAAAGACACGAAACTTGTCCACGTAAATTTCGAACAGTTTGCTTTAAGGATTCACTACTTTGGAAGTAAGTTTTTAATATTCCCCAATTCTGTTCGAGCTATAGCGTCCCACTTTGCAAATGTCAGACATAAACATGAAAATAAAAATAAAAATGAACGTTATTCTACCTTTAAAAGTCATAGTAATCGGTAGTTAAAATTTTAAATGTAAATGACACACCCTATAATAGTGAAATGCTCCATAAGTTTCACGGTGTAGTTCCTGTTGCTTACTCTACAACAATTATAAACGAAATGCGGTCGAAATGAAAAACATTTAATAGAGATAATAGAAATTATGAAAATAATTTACTTTCAGCTGCCTTCAAAAAATCATGGGAATTCCCTTCTAAAAATAATCTTTGGTTTGTTTAATGCGTCATGCTAAAATATTTCGTCTGTATCACTGTCCCAACGCGGGCTAGCCAGTTTTGTTTACGATTTTAAAGCTAGTTTTAATGCATTTTTTTTTTATAAAATTCGCTAAAACTTTTTGATTTGAGTTTAATCAAGGATATTTTCAAAAAAAAATACTTTTAAGGGGACTTGCTAATTGTTATCTTTGAAAAATCTTAACCCAATAAAATTACAGGGAATTAATTAAGAATAATACTATTGTATCTCCTATTTTTTTAATTACCTAATGACAAAATTCCTTATTTTCGATTCACTCTAGTGTCAATACAATTTCATATTGTTTGGAAATCGGGAAATGCAGTTATATTTCACTTATTTTGAAATAAAAATTTCGCTAATTTCATTAAAATTTTCAAAATAGATAATTTCTGTTACGTTTCACATGGAATTCATTCAATGTGGACCAATCCAGATCTATATCTGTGAAATTTAATTAAAATAAGCTCAAATCAGTGTACGAAATCAGAATTATTCCAATCTATACCACTGTGCAGTGGCCTGCATGACGATTAAGTGTGTATCATATCCGTCAACGAATACATTTTTTCTGTCATGTTGTTCTTCGTCCTTTCTCTTATACAGCCCATTTATTGTGTGTTAGGTGGGGAGGATGGGGAGGAAACCCATATTAATGTCGATGTATTTGTAAACGCATTTTCGGCCTTTGTTGTCAGATGTCATCACGTTTGATCTGCGTCGATTTTAATTGGCTCTGAAGCAACAAAATTGATTTGGACGGAGAGGGACGAATTTTCAATACAAGCGAAAGTGTTTCATTACGGCTTTCATATCCGTGGTCTCGTGTGCAATCTTTGATATCTCCACGTCGTGACATAAGCTCATAAAGCGTGAAGTTAAATTGACCAAGAGCGTGGGGAGATATGGATATTATTAATGGCGGGGTGAGGTATTGAAAAATGCCTATCCAAGATTATTCTTGATATCAGAACTTCACGGAGTTACAAAGTTCAATTTATTTTTTTTGGCTGATTTACAAAATTACGCAATGCCAAAATGCCTTCCTTGATATAATTATCGACCCGAGAATTTCTCGTTCTCCTCTGTCCACGCTTTGTCATCCAACCCTTCCGCATTTATGGCCATATAAAAGTTGTTGCAAAAATGCTGACCTTGCATAAAATCCATTTACGACTGCATGCGCCAGACACTGTGTCACTGTATCGTCGATGATTGGACTGAACTGAACTTTCGAATGACGATGATAATGAGGTCCATGCGGATGAGAACGAAATGAAACGAAAATGATGTTGCTGATGATGCACTCCACCATTGCACATCCATTTTAGTGCAGTTTTATATTTGTTTCTCCCATTATTGCCGACAAGGAGAAGGAGGCAGTACTGCAGTGGACGTGCCAGAGTTTCGAGTTTAATTTTGCTTTCGACTGGGCCACTCATGCATCGATCGATGGACGTACAACTGGAATGTATTTACGAGCTTAAATTGTTTGCTGACCAACGGCCATTACCACCAACTACCGACCATACGTAGTTGACTGTCTGTGGCCATCTCTATGGCTGTCATTCATCCTCCACATGCATATGTAGGCAACATCGCGAGAGTGTGGGTGATGTTCACCTAATTGTCTCTCTTTGTGTCTCACCTATTTCAGTACGTGTGTGTGTGGGTGGTACGAGAGGATGTGTGACGTGGCTCGGCTCGGTTGGGTTTAGTTTCTCATTTTTAGCCTTAAGTAAAAGCTATTGAAACGCATCTTCATTAAGGTTCCACGTCCTTTCACTACATTATGGCATACTTTACTCTGGCCGGGGTCACTCACTACTCGTACTCGTACTCGTACGTGCATGGAAACTAATTACACTTGTTGCTAATTAGTTGTCCCACTCGGAAAGTTCATTCAGTTAACCAACAAAATGGTCACCCAACCAACCTGCTTCTTCCTACTCGCCACTCGTCCTTCCTAGGCCGTTTGTCAATAGTCGTCCATTTCCAGGAAATCTGTGAGTGGGAGTGCGAGAGAATGTTTAACAAACTTGTGTTGTACGGTTGTGTGCGGATGTCCTGCTCTGTTTAGAATCTCAATCCTTTGTGGTGTTGTCACATTTTTATTGTACGTGAGTGTGCTGGGTAGTATGGTTCGATGTCGCATTAATTCAATTGTCAAAGTTTCAGGATACTTTCCTTAAGCAACTTAAATTGCCACACTTTCATGCAGAGATTATAGCAAAGACTCCTCCACGAGCTGCATGGTGAAGACATGGAGTAGGTGAGGTGCGAAAATAAATTTATGCAGAAGTAAGTTGCCATTGTGATGATATTGTTGCTGCGAAATAAGTAGAACTACTTTGGCGCATGTTAACCACTCTCATGTATCGCACGAAACTTTCGTTGGTCTGGAGTAAAGCAAAAAAATCAACATCGTTCCATAGATGGAAAAATACGCAACACCTCCCACGTGTGATATCACTTTCCATCATAAAAGCTAAGGATTCGCTCACAAAGGATGTAATTCATATAATTGAGAGCTTGTGAAGCTTCAAAGTAGCGTGTGAATAATTATAAATTATCAAAGTAACCACAAAGTTCGTCATAGAAAATCCATACCCACAACTGGTGGATGCCTTTAGGGAATTTTGTCCATAATGAAATTAGTAGAGAATGTAGAGGGACAATGACAGAATTGCAAAGGATTCACAGCAAACTTAAAAAATGCATACAAACGTTCTTTAAAGCGACAGAATTTAAAGGAAACTAAAAAAGTAAAAGTTAAGATATTGATTATGAATTACAATACAAAGTGAATTTATGTTTGAAATTTGGGTCCAGGTATTGAGCCGGGTGACAAAGACCATTGTAGCTAGATATCGATAGACCTGAGCCTCTAGTGGAAATCGAACCAACTCGACTACCGGGGCGCTCTGGATATTGAAATGTTTTATAATTATTCCTAAACTATTTCAGCTCATGGGGACTAAAAATCCAAAAGCAAAAAATGTCGCATCTTCAAATCCCAATGTGCATATTTCTCGTTTTTATACCCTACACCACTTCGTGGACTAGGGTATTGTAAGTTAGTTTTCCGCTAAATGTTTGTAACACCAACAAATAATTGAGCTAGACCCACCTTCAAGTATACGGATCGGCTTAGAATCACCGTCTGTCTGCTGTCTATCTGATCTTGTTCGCACTCTACAGGTCGCAATTATAGTCCGATTGGTATGAAATTTGGCAGAAGTTACTTTTTTCGGCCAAGGACGATTGGTATTGAATTTGAATCGGTTCAGATTTAGATATAGCCTTCGTACAAATATCCCTATAATTTACACTATTACTGCTCTAGAATACACATTTTGCATGGGATCGTGACCAAATTTTCAGGATTGTATTATATTTGAACTAGAAACAGCTTACGGGAAAGTGGACCACATGGGTCTACGTTTTGATATAACCCCCATACAAATGTACATTCGATTTACAATATTACTGTTCTAAAATGCAAATTCTACATCGGTTCTTCATAAAATCTTAGACACAATGTTACATTTATACTAGAAACACGTATTTTGAAAGCCAGCTATATAGGTCAATGTTTTGGAATAGACCCCATACAAATGGGACTGTTATCGCTCTAGAACCCACATCTTACATTGGATATTGATAAAATTTTGCAGATCATGTTATATTTCAATAAATAATACCTACTTTGAAAGTGATATATAGAGGCCCACTGTTTAATGTAGCCACTTACGAGTGGGCCCCCATTTGAATTATTACCTCTCATTGTGCATCGGAAGTTTTTCAAATTTTGCATTTTGTATTATATTTGAAATAAGAAGACATAATATATGAAGTCAAATATATGGGTCCATATTTTGGTATACCTCCCATACAAATTGGGCCCCAATTCTACTCTATTACATCTCTAGAACCCACATCGTGCATTAGATCTCAATATAATTTTGCATATCATGTCATATTTCAACTAAGAATACCTACTTTGAAAGTGATCTATATGGAACCACTTTTTAATGTAGAGCCCTAACAAATGGACCCATTTTAATTTTTACCCCTCAAGAACGCAAATTTTACATCTTTCAAATTTTGCAGATTATATTTATATTATATTTCAACTATGAATACAAAGTCAAATATATGTCTCCATACTTTGGAATAACCCAAATGGGGCCCATTCTACTATAATACAGCTCTAGAAACTGCGTCTTACATCGGATCATGATATATTTCAACTATAAATACCTACCGTGAATTTGAAATATATAGGCCTATGTTTTGGACCAAGCCCCAAGTGTTGTTATAGGCCTCCTTTCAAATGTCGGTCCGATTTATCCTATTACTACTGTTTAATTTGTATTTGTCTACAGGAAAATTGGATCAATTATTTACCATATTTGTTAAATATGACTAAAGATGAATTTATATAATTTATATGAACTGGGTTTAGTAATAAAAGCGAGGTATATACTCAGGGAGTGGTGTAGGGTATTATCGGCTCCGCCCGACTTTAGCCTTTCCTTACTTGTTTTGTTTGTTTTATTTCGGTTAGTAATCAATATTTGATTAATTTAAAATTAAAAATATATATTTTTTATTTTCAGTTACTTCTTGCGCTAAGAACCAACAATCCTCCTAAAATTTTACAGAACAAAAGTTATGACTGGTTAGCAAAAAACTTCAGCGATACAGGGTTGCCGTAGTTTTCAGTTTTTTTCAAAAAATATCTAAAATATATCTTCAAATTGCATCGAAATCAGAAGACATTCGAATAATTCACATTGGTTTAACTTAGATTTCCTCATGAGCGATAACCCATGCAGACGGCTAAAATTGTGAAGCTCATCTGAGCATTAATGAAACAAATTAAAAAAATCGTATATATTTTTTTCATGAGGCTTAATAATATTCCCTAAGTTCCAGGAACTCAATTATGAATCTTATGGAACGTCTTACTGACGCTATTAGCTGTGTTTTTAAATATGTTTTTTTATTTATTTAAAATAATAAGCGGAAATACAAAAATAAAAAATATGCTGAAATTCTAAAAAAGAATTATATTTGTATCTCATACCACAGAAAAGTAATGCATTTTTTAAAATTACCTAAAAACAAATTTGTACAATTTCATATTTTTTCAAACTCGGGAAAAAGCAGCATTGAAATGTACCAATTTTCACACTTTCATTTAAATCGGAGAACGCATTATCGATTTTTCAAGGTGTTATGTTGAATTTAATACATTCGATCTATTTCCATCAAGTTGTTGCTTCGTACGAAGAAAATTTTGTGTTTGGTAATGGAAATATACGTATTTCCTCACCTGTGTGGGGATAACTCATCGGTGGAACTTCTTTCAATTTTACTCGAAGATTTTTAGATTGTTCAAACTCAATGGATGTTGAACTACTGGTCCCAGATTTGGTTAGGATGTTTTGTAATATGTAGCACTTATTTGATAACCCTTATTTATATGGAGCTAAACAAAATGTTCCAACATCATTTGTCAGTATTACAAAATCATTTGGAAATGTTTTCCTTTTAACGCACAATGCTGCACTCTCGAAAAGAGGACAAAGTCAACGTCTCAACATGCACTTCCCTTGTATGCCAACATGTGAGCACCGACAAACGCAAAGGCTTCCTTAAATGGAAATCAATTTTGAGCAGCTGCCAAGGATTTTCCTCTATTTCGAAACAAAGTTGAGCTTAAAATGCTCTCTTGCTCGCTTGCTATTAGATTATTAGATTTTGGATTTAGATTTTAGAAAGACCCAAGGAAGGAGAAGACTTCAGTTTGAAAAATGCATAAATGTAACGAATTTGTATATTTTGAAATACCACCACCCCACTCCCCTGTTCCAACTTCTTCTTTTGGCAAGAAACTGAGGTTGCCGGGAATGGAATGGAACGTGTAGCTCTAAAGGATATTTCTAGTCGTTAGGGATTATTTCCAAGGCTGTAAGAGTCAAACAACTGCAGTTGTTAACTTTTCGATTTGTCATGTTGTCAAGATGGCAACAGCCAACATCCAGCACACCCAGTGTGGCACGACAAGCAACAACAATAATAATGGAGAACAGAGTATTAGATTGTCATTTGTTGTATGAAATGTCCTGGTAACCGGGAGGGGTGGAGGGCACAACACAAACGTATGGGCAGTGATGCTTCAACAGTGTCGCCTAGGACGCGAAGTCAGCTCATACATATGATTGCCGCCCAAAAAGGCTGTAAAAATGAATTTGTCCTCGTCCCCGTCCAAGTGACTGTGTTTCTGTTTCAGTTGCTATTTGTGTTTGTATTTATTTGGCTGATGTTGCCCCCAAGCTAACCATTGATGTTGTTTTTGTTATTCCTATCATAATAATAAAAGAATATCGTATAAAAGTTACAAGAACAACAACAACGCAAAACCCAATCAAATGAATAGATATGTATGTACATATGAATGAGTGAACGAATGAATATGTTCGGGCGATTGTGATTCGAATATTTGCGAATTTCGTTATGGTTTAACCTTCGATAATGTTTTCATGCCATAAAACAAAATCAAAATTCATTTTCGGAGGGCATACCATTACACTCCCCTTTGTCTCGTCACCGTGGGCTTTGGACACATGATACCCATGTTGGTGGTGATGGTAATGCCCTGGGGTGGGGAGGGGAGGACATATCGGCAGTGACTGTTTGGCGACTGAAGAAATATGGACTATTGCTTGGCTCGTTTCCACAATCATGTGTCGACACAATGTTTTTATTACATCTGCGCTTGGGTGCCACCACATCTCTTTGCCGATTATAATTCATTCCACCCATCATCATCATCACGTTCTCTGGAATGGCTTGCGTTTCTCCCTTTTGTGTTGTCCTTATTTGTTCATTTTAATTTGTAAGAATCATCGCATTACGGCCAATATCAATTATAACACGGAAACGATTCTGTACCAAAAAATGGACAGTTGTTGGGAAATTTCTCTTTCCGAAAATTTGGGAGCCTTCACTAAAGTGGCCTATGGCCAGGCATTCAGAGATAGTCACTATACAATTATTCCTTTTTCAAGCACATATTATGAACTCGGTTTTCGAAGCAGATCTGGTAGAACGGGGTTCATAGCCAGTTTCAAGAAGACCATTTTGTGTCAGACGAAATTGAACTTAAACAAATATGGAATTATATTCCTATTGTTCTTATATCTTCCCTTACCAGCGTAAGTTGGCGAATCCGTCTTATAAAGGGTGATTTTTTAAGAGCTTGATAACTTTTTAAAAAAAAAAAACGCATAAAATTTGCAAAATCTCATCGGTTCTTTATTTGAAACGTTAGATTGGTCCATGACATTTACTTTTTGAAGATAATTTCATTTAAATGTTGACCGCGGCTGCGTCTTAGGTGGTCCATCCGCTTAGTCCAATTTTGGCATTTCCACGTTTTTGAGTAACAGAGACCCAATTGGTGCGAACGGCGACGAATCGAAAATTGGTGGTCATCATTAACACTGGCCGATACAGCTGCGATATTTTCTTCAGTTCGCACTCTACGTAAGCGTGTTGGTGGTTTAATGTCCAACAATGTAAATTTGGTGCGAAATTTAGTCACAATAGCCCGAATAGCCGCTTCAGTGGGTCGATTAAACTGACCATAAAATGGAAGCGCGCAATGAACTTTCTTAACAGAGCACGCATTTTGATAATAAAATTCAATAATTTGCAAGCGTTGTTCGTTTGTAAGACGATTCATGATGAAATGTCAAAGCATACTGAGCATCTTTCTCTTTGACACCATGTCTGAAATCCCACGTGATCTGTCAAATACTAATGCATGAAAATCCTAACCTCAAAAAAATCACTCTTTATATACCGGATGTTTTGTTTGGAAGATAATAAAAGGTTCGTGGAACATGTCGTGAAGATAAATTCGGAAGTTAACTAGCGGAGACACAAACCACCTCCTTTAACAGTGGGCTGTTAAAGGGTTAACAGAACTATGTTAAATATTTTTGGAACAGTGTAGTGACCACATATTTCTGAAAGGGCATGTTGAGTAGATCATTTTTGTAGAATAAACATATAGTCCAGCTGGTCTGAGTTTTTTTTTCAGCGGGTCAAAGGGAGCATTACTACTAAGTGAAACAAGTAAGGAAAGGCTAAAGTCGGGCGGGGCCGACTCTATGATACACTCCACTTTCTATCCGAATACAATTTAATTCGGCGAAAAAGTGAAAACGGGAAGGATTTTTGTATCCTGTAAAAGTATGTGTTTGACAAAAAATGTTAAATCGGAAATGACATATATTGAAATCTGGAACGAAATAGGTGAAATAGGTTTGGCCAAAATCGGTTAAACATTTGGGAGCAACATTTGTATTTGGGCTATATCTAAATCTCAACCGATCTTACCCACTTTCCCCATAGGTTTTTTATTTGGATTATAAGCTGTTGTGCCAAATTTAAAGAAAATCGAGTACAATATGTGGTTTCTAAAGCGGCAAATGTCAAATCGGGAGCGACATTTGTATGGGGGCTATATCTAAATCTGAACCGATCTTACCCAATTTTTGCATAGGTGTTTCTATAAGGATTAAAATGTTCTACGAAAAAAATTACAGGGAAATTTCAGTTGGCGTCACCAAAGTTTTAAATAATGCACCTCCCGCTTAAATTACAAAATTACGCGACAGCTTATACAGCAAAATTACTGGGGTTAAAAGTGGTCATTGTTTTTCTGGAAGATGTATTTTTTTCGACAAAAAATGTGGCTATTTCGGTAGAGCATGGTAAGCAAAAAATACAAATTGGATAGTTTTGCAAAATTTTCATTTTCGCGGGAGATATGGCTAAAGTGATTTTTTATGCATGATATTTTTGTTTTGTAATCTCGCGAGCTTTCCAACATATATGTAGTAAGTCTCGAAAAAATTACAGTTGTTGCAAAAATCCACAATTCGCGATTGTATTTGCGTTTATTTCCACTTTCTCAATCGTGGTTTCTGAAACAATTCTGTCACAAATATTTCCTATTTAGTCAGCAATTATATGCCAAAAAATACTTTAAAGGCACTCTTCACAATTTTTTATTTTACAGCCAACATTTATCCCATTTCAAAATTGGTCTACACAACATACCCTTTCTGAATTATAGGATCGATATTCTGTTCCATTCAAAAAGAAAGAGAAATAGACGATATGATGAGTCTATAAATGCGTTGCCAATTTTAAAAAGTTTTCATATTTCAAAAAATAAACGGTAACAGTGGGTTATCTCATGAATTACTTCATATACATTAATACTATATAGGGTGTGCCATTTAAAATAAGAATCGGCTATAGAAAAAGTACTGATTATTTTATCAAATTTCTGGTTTTATTGGAAAGGCTGAACTTTGTCGTTTAATAATGGAACACAATATCATTCATATAACTACCACGACTGGCTCGGCAGTACCTCATCGGATCAACCCAATTTTTTAGTACATGGCCCAATGATTCCGCCAGCCCAAAATCCACACCAAGCAGTGACTCGTTGTGAATGCAATGGCTTCTCAATAGTCACCGAAATAAAATTAAGTTTCACGAAGGTTGAACTGAAGGTCCACGTAAATTTCTTATAATTTGCGCTAAAGACTCACTACTTTGGAAGTAAGTTTTTAATATTTCCCATTTTTGTTCGATCCTGAATATAAAAATGAATATTATTCTACCTTTCAAAGTCAAAGTTCCAATTAAAAATTTTAAATGGCCCATTCTATAAAAGCAATGCGAACAAATCCATTTCAAAATGTAAATAATCCTTTAGGGCGATACCAATGAAAACCAAGTTGATATCAATTAAATCCATTCACAAGGAATTCTATATTCCTTGACTAAGTAACTAAAGAAAATGGAAATGAAAGTTAACTTTCTATGACACAGTTAGGTTTCAACACATTCTTATATTTTTGAGACTTGGAACTCATGCTTAAGACTTTATCGAGGAAGGAAAGGAGTAATTGACATTTTGCTAACCACACTCGAAAGTTGAGCCATGGTGCAGTTCGAGAGTCCTTAAGGGGAGTCCACTTCCACCGTTGCAAGTACTCTGGTATCATATACATGCACACATTCCGGAGTTCCTTATTTTCACCCTTGCGATTGGACAGTTGGACACAGATTCGAATAATAAAAAAGCGAGGGAGTTTTTAAATATTACTTACCCATCTGTTCCGATTTATACATTCACTGAATTTCTTTCTTTTTATATCCTCACTCTATAGAGTAGGAGGGTATAATATCATTTCGGACAGAAAAGAAATTGAAGGCGTGACTTAAGACCCCAAGTTTGTTTGTACCAAATCCGTTTCACAACTTCTTAAGTTGAAACTTAGTTTAAGTTCGAAGATGGGCGAAATAGCCACGCCCCTTCTGGTACCTCACACACAAATGGTCCATATTTCTATGTTAAACTAAAACCAATATAACTTCCACATGTGGCTTCGGAATCAGCTCTATTTTGGTATTTGTTAATATTTTAAAAATCTCTTTAAGCGCACCAAATATGGCGGGTTTTGCCACGCCCCTTCCAGTACCTCCCACGCAAATCACCCTAAACTACCTAAAATTAAAGCTGTTATAACTTCTTGATATATGGCAAAGCTTTTAAAGGGGCTACATTCATGTAGAACATGGGCGATATTGCCACACCCCTTCTGGTACCTCCCACACAAAGTGGCGTAAACTTTGGTTACATAAAACCCATATAACATCCATACGGTGGTCAAAATCATTTGCAATTTAGTATTTGATAATGCTGTGATAATCATTTTAAATATAAAAAAGTATTTACGTTTTAGTCACGCCCATTCTTGGACGTCCCACACAATTGTCTCTACCGTAGGTATAATTAAATGCTTTATAACTCCTTTACAAATAAATTAGATCCTTCCATACAAATGGTCTCTGAGAGTGAAGGTATATAAAGGGTGATTTTTTAGCTATTATCTTTTTGGCAACACTGGTTTAAACAGCTGACGCACGTTTCGTGTTTTGTTTCACTGTCAAACATCTTCAGTTTGGTCTATAATTTAACCATGAATCGTCTTACAAACGAACAACGCTTGCAAATTATTGAATTTTATTATCAAAATGCGTGCTCTGTTAAGAAAGTTCATCGCGCGCTTCCATTTTATGGTCAGTTTAATCGACCCACTGAAGCGGCTATTCGGGCTATTGTGACTAAATTTCGCACCAAATTTACATTGTTGGACATTAAACCACCAACACGCTTACGTAGAGTGCGAACTGAAGAAAATAGCGCAGCTGTATCGGCCAGTGCTAATGATGACCATCAATTATCGATTCGTCGCCGTTCGCAGCAATTGGGCCTCTGTTACTCAAAAACGTGGAAATGTCAAAATTGGATTAAGCGGATGGACCATTTGAGGCGCAGTCAAGGTCAACATTTGTATGAAATAATCTTCAAACATTAAATTATATGGACCGTACTATCGATTCAAATAAAGATTTCATGCATTTTCTGAATTTTTTGTGTTTTTTTGAAAAACTTTCCTATAGCTTTCAAAAAATCACCCTTTATAAGTCTAGCCGACTGACGTTGTCTTACTTGTTTAATACACATGTCGCCGACAAACGAACTTAATTCTTTCGCACTTAGTACTGAACTGAGACAAAAATATAAATTTCCCAGTAAAACTGATAATTGTATGATGGTAAATAACTTGATAATAGTATGATTGATCTGTGACTATAGAATTGTTGTGCAATTATCATAGTTTGATCATAACAATCATATTCGCAACTAAACAATTGTTGCTATAATAATATTTTTATTTTTAGGGATCACAACTATATTATTATAAAAGTTCAACTATGTTATGATTGTCCAAACCATATTATTGTTAAAATTAAAGTAAAAACAAAATATAATTGCGACAAAGAATGTGATTGTGGAGAAGATATAATGGATGCCGTGGCCATGTTCATCCATATTTTTCTTTGCGTGCCGTTGTTTTCATATAATTCAGTTTTTTGTTTCTCCAGTAAAATTATCAAAAGTGATGATAGACCCTTTTGCACTTCTGGCGACGATTTGTATTATTTCGACTGCACTTTATTTTCAGTCATACATGATTTGTAAATATTTATTTCTGTTAAGTTCAACAAGTGACTGTTTCAGTGATTTATTTATGTTTTGCTTAAACAAACGAACGAAATCTACCGAACAACTGCCAGCTACGACATTCGATATCCACATAATCCTAGTCCAAATCCAACCTGAAATTGAAATCAATATCACTGCTGTTTATGCAGATCTAACAAATAGGGAATTGTCTTTCATACCTTTCCATGAATATGAGCTACAAAAAATCATTGAATTTAATGAAGCATTCAATCATATAAATATTTCTCATATGCCTGAGATGTGATTTATAAGAAACCCTCTATATAATGTAATTCGATTTATTTCTCAAAACATATCTCGTTTGAGGCTGATAATCAACTCTGCAGTTGTGCGTAGGAGGTCAAATGCATGCCAGGCTGCCTTTGCCGCATGATTAAATTGAAGAAAAACAAATCGAACAAAAAACAAATAAATTCGTATGACCATCTCATCAAGCAATTGCTTGGCCTTGGTGGCACTGCAGAGTAAAACAATTTCTATGGCAATTGGTCGTATAATATCTGTGGTCATTATCCATTTGTTCTCTTTTGTTTTTTTATTCGGTTGGCGATGTCTCTCTGTGGTGTGAGGCGGGTCATCGTAAGGGGAATCATCGTTTAGTTATCCTTTCTTTTCATGGCCTTCACCTTCACTCTTTTCATTATTTGGCTTTTGTCGTTTTTATAATTTATCCCCATATTTGTTATCAGTGTCTATTCTATTTTTTACATATTTAAAAATTCAAAACTAAGGCGGCTACTAGTCGCAGAATGACCACACATATAATACACAAGTCTTATTATTGCATATGAGCATATTGATATTAATTTTTTCTGCTTAAAAACCACATATTACATGCTTGATTTGCAGAAGAACGGGGCCTATTTAATCTGCAGAATTTAGATCCATTCGACATTTTTGATTTAATTTCTTAACGTCCCTTGTGAATCAAGTATTTTTGATAATACATGTCACATAGAGTTATATTCCGTCTAGGGGCCCTTATATTAAATATTCATGTCTTCATATATCTCCCATGAAATGAGTCACCGAATCGGTGTTATGCTACGAAATTTCCTTGGTATAACCGATATTTCTTTATAATTACAAAAACTAAAAGTTATTTTATTCAATTTAATTTGAACTCGCATATTCTCCTGGCTCAAGGACATGTTGATTGTATAGAAAGCAAACCGCATCGTTAAAACAACGAAGCTTTCTTCTTTTGTTTCAAACTGTCTTCTTCGCCAGTTTTAGTTTTTCAAATTCATCCAGTCTAATATACAGAATACTTAGACATTTGAAGAGTTGTGCATCGGTGCGTGTAAACAACGTCCTCCAAACTCGCCCCCGTATGTCCCTGTGTCCGTATGTCCATTCATACGTCTGTTTGCCATAATTCCAAAAATAAAATATTTATATTTATGTTGAGTTTTGTATAGCCTTTCAGTGCATTTCAGCGTCCACTTCTGTGTGACTATTCGGGCAGTGAAGTTCTGTTTCTGCTTTTGTTGTTGCTGCTGTTGTTATGGCTGCTTTTATTCCTTTTATTAATTTGTTTGAGTGCAATTTAATATTATTCTCCGATCTTGATTGTGGTTTCGGTTTTAGTCTCTTCACTGTCCGTTTATCAGAAGTTGCGACGGCGTATAGATAAAAAACCATGGGTCAAAGCAAACAATGAAATTCAGTAAATTAAAAAAATAATATTCATAATATTAAAAAATGCGTTTGAAGGGTAACTGCGTTGATTTTATAATAGTCCCATATAAATTGCTATATATTTAAAATATTGCTAAAACTGTTAATATTAAGAATTTTTTCAATGGTAATTTTTTATTAAAATTGCAATTTCCGGTGATAGTAACGGTTGTATGTTAAATTGAAGATACTGATGATAGCTACAAATATTGTTAATTACACTTTCAAACTCTAAAATTTGGGAAAACGAAAAAATATATATTTTTGCTGGCACAAAAATTATCATTAACAAGTAAAAACGGCGTTAAGCTCGGCCTGGGCAAACTTTGTATACCCTCCACCATGGATTGCATTCCACAGAGGCTGTCGATTTTCGTAGGAGTGGAGTAATACTACAGGAAAATATATATTTTAATATAACCAAAGCAAAACAAATATTAAAAAATAAATTTATATTTTTATTATCTCAAACCATGCTCACAAGGCAAGGCTACCACTACGTTTACACAATATATATCGAAATAACAGTTGAAGTATATTCCAAAAATAAATAGTTTTATATTTATGTCTTCAAAAAAGCTTAAATACCATAAATACTGATAGATAGTGTGTGCTACAGTTGGGTGTATTTTCATTCTATTTTAATTCCAAAAGTATAACTTTTGAAAATCTATTATTTCACTTACATAGTGCAAAATAACCTAACTTCATGATTCAACCAATTTTTGCCTTAAAAGTAAAAAGTACAAATTTTGAAAAATCTTTTTATTTTGCTAGTCTATGCAGTCAGAGCATTGTACCAAATTCCATGATTCTAGCTGCGGCCATTTTGTTGGTACCATTTTTATCCCCCTTTTCCTATTTATCCCCTTAAGAGTATGACTTTCTAAAATCTCTTTATTTTACGTGTCTACGCAATTAGAGGGATGTACAAATCGTTCTAGCTGTAGCAGTTTAGTTGGTACTATTTCTATCCCTCTGTATCCATTATATCCCTTGAAAGTATAAAAAAAACCTTTTATTTTTCGTGCCTACACAGTCAGAGGAAGGTATACACCGAATCTCATTATTCTAGATGCAGTCGTTTGGTTGGTACAATTTGTATCCCCCTATTCCCATTTTACCCCTTAAAGGTACGAATTTGGAAAAATTACTTTTATATTATGTCTCTACACAATTAGAGGAATGTACATACAAAATTTCGTGTTTCTAGCTGTTGTCCTTTGATAGGTACCATTTTTATCCCTTTTTTGCCCCATCTCTCCCCCTACGAATAATGATCACTTTATGGTGCGTTTTAATGCTATAAAGGGAATGTGCATTCCAAATATAAAGTAAATACAAGCAGACATATTCAAAAAGCAGGCTGAAAAATGTTTCCCTCTGTGCCATTTCGTTCACTTTTAATCCCAACCGATCTGCAACCATAAGACACATTTAGGGAAAATTTGAACCTCTTAGCTCATTTCGTTCGGAAGCTAACGTTTGTTCAACAGACGGACATGGTTATGTCGTCTTAGAATTTTACCCCGACCCAGAATATATATACTTTATGGGGTCTCCGATGAATATTTTAAGGTGTTACAAACGGAATGACAAAGTGAATATAGCCCCATCCTGGAGGTGGAGGGTATAAAAAAGTAAAAAGTCGGAAAAAAGTATTTTATTTTTTATTAGCTAACATTCTAACGCAAAAACAGTATGTAAAAAATCTATGGATAAGTATAAAAGTTATGGTCCTTCTTTTAGAAATGCACGTATGACCAAATCAATTTAAACAAAAAATTCGTAAAAATGACGCACGATTTTTTAAAATTTCCTGACTTCAGCATAAGGGTCATAAGTTCTATATTTATTCATAGATTTTCTTAATGAATGCCTTGTTTTATTCTTTTGTATAATTTGTAGTGGAACTTTTCTCGCTATTTAAAGAAAAATTAAAAAAATCAAGTTAAAAAATGTTTCCGTCTAGCTTTTAAAAAATAAAACAAAATGATTTTTTTGTGTCAGCAAAAATAGATTTTTCCAAAATTTTAGGAGGCTGTTCCTAAACCATCGTTTCTATGTGAAACTGCAATTTTTAGATACCCTAATTGCCTTCAATTGAACATATAAGCGTACCACGATCGGACCAATATATAGAAAATGAGAGTACAAACATTAAAGGTACCTAAGACGAAAATTTTAATTTTAGTACAAAAAAATGTTCATAAAAATATTGTAAGTGTTGATTTTAATAATTAAATGCTTGAATGCACAATAAATTTGAATTTTCGCCAATATGAAAATGATTTTTCTTTTTTTTTACATTTTATATAACATTTATTATTATTATTATAATATATTAATATATAATTTATGCTGTGAACTAAGGTGTCCAAAAACCGGTTATTTCAGAAAGACGGTTTTCGGTTTAACCGAAAATTCAATTTTTTCAATTTCGGTTATAGTTTTTTTACAAAACCGGTTAAACCGGTTATAACCGGTTTATTCAGTAGCATTTTTTCGTTTGAGATCATTTTAAAATAAAGTCAATTCTATAAAATAATTCATATTATTACGTGCAAAAACTTGAATACAAAGTTTACGTAGAATCCTTCTTATAATAATATCGCAATACCAGTATGTAATTCAAGTGATACTTTTGTAAGCGATTTTTTGTTTTTTTTTTTTTTGAAAAAGCTTGACGTAGAAAAAACACTCTCGCTAAATGTTGATGTAGGGCAGCATATAAGTAACTTAGCTTTTCAGTTTTTTTCTTTGTTTTGTCAAAAATGCGAAATCGTCATATAAAGTCGCCTGCCTTTCGCCATTTCGGGCAATTTTGGAGTTTTTATAATTCATTTCCAAATTCCTTTGTATCCGATTTTGATGAGTATTTCAATACGTCATCGTTTAACGGAAATTTTACGGAACAGTAAAAGTGTATTCAATGTTTTTACTCTTCTTTCTTCCAGTCTCGCCATCAGCCTTTGACACAAATCCAGGCCGTATGTGTCTTCTATATTTTTTAAATTGTTGAATAAAAATGTTTGTATTGCTTCAGCTTCTATGAGTGTTGCTGAGTCCTTTGGCAGTTCTTTAATTGCTAACACAATGTGCAATGTTCTCTTATTTATCAAAAACCGGTTAACCGACATGAAAAAGCCGGTTTTCTCGGTTAACCGTAAATGGTCATTTTACAAAAACCGGCCGACGGTTGCAGGTGACGAAACCGGTTAACCGATTTCAGTTTTGGACACCCTACTGTGAACTTTGGTGACGGAACACAATTTTCGTGACGAAATGTTGGTTTCGGGCTTCGAAACAGTTTTATCGGAAAATGATTTGACTTTTTGAACGTAATTTTTTTGTCAAAATACTCGTACAGATTATGTATTTGGGAAGGTTAAAGTGTTATTATTTTACGCGTTGCATGTACAACTTCTTAGAAAACTTTTCCTTCCTACCTGGTTAATATGTATTATAAATATTGATATTAAATGCATATATCTGCCACTACCAATATACCAATGCATATATCTACCCGCTGCTTCGCACGCGAAAAATCCACTTATTTGTTATTAGTTTTATCCGTCTATGTTTTTGGATAGTTTTAATTTTCTTTTAGTGGATATAAATACAAAAAAATACAAATATAAAAATAAATTTCGAAAAATCCATTTCAAGTTTCTAGCAACTGCCGTTTAGTCAGGACAAAGTTTCGATGTTTATCCCTTTTTGTCTCATTTGAAATATCGAATTTCGTAAAACCCTTTCTTAGTCGACGTCTACATCAGATTTACGAACTACCTTGAAAATTGCATGACCCTTGTTTCAGCCATTTGGTCTGGACGCTGGTAAATGATATGTCAGTCAGTAACGCAACTCTTTTATGTATATAATATATTTTTTTAAATATCAATTTAACTATTTGAATATTTCGTAATTTGATTGTCGTACAAATTTTGCATTTTGCCCTAGGAATGTTAAAATGATATAAGTTTTCGCGCACAACCCCATGGTGGGCGTGGTCTGCACAAGTTATTAGAAAACATTTTTCAAGCGTCCGAATCGTCGTATCTTGGATATCTTGAATCTTAGTTTCAAGAATACACAAAAACTTTAATAATCCATTATGCTTACGGAGAGAACTCACCAAAAAAATGTTAAAGAACTCTCGAACCCGAATAAAATTGCCTTTCAATCACATATCATTCTGACCTATAGCTCAAAGTCTTAAGGACGTCAATGTTATAATTCGCATTATCTGCAAAATGTGTATATTACATCCAATTAAAATGGAATGGGACATATAATTCATTTCCATAAATTAAAAGTGACCAAAGTGACAGAAGAACTAACGACAAAGAAAGCTTTCAATAATTTGCGCCAATATATGTTGACGATCAATACAATAGGATGCGTTCATTGTAAAAGCAATCCGAACAAATCCATTTCAAAATGCAAATAATCCTTTAGGGCGATACCAATGAAAACCAAGTTGATATCAATTAAGTCCATTCACAAGGAATTCTATATTCCTTGACTAAGTAACTAAAGAAAATCGAAACGAAAGTTAACTTTCTTTGACACAGTTAGGTTGCAACATATTCTTATGCATTTGAATTTGGAACTCATGCTTAAGACTTTATCGAGGAAGGAAAGGAGTAATTGACATTTTGCTAACGACACTCGAAAGTTATGCCATGGCGCAGTTCGACTGTCCTTAAGAGGGGGTGGGGTGAATATCTACTTCCACCGTTGCAGTTGCACAGCTATCATATCCATGTACTCTTGCCGGAGTTCCTTCCCTTCACCCTTGCGGTTGGACACAGTTTCGAACATAATAAAAAGGCGAAGGCGTATTCTTGAAACAATGCGAATGAAAAGTTTGTGGCACATCCCCTTCAATTGTGGGCTTTATCGTGTGAATTGGTGTGAACACTTCGAAGGACACTGTGAGTTAAATGTTTCTCGGAGATTTCTCTGTTCGAACATTTTAAAATATTCGTTTTGTTTTGTGTTTCATCGCCTGTCTTCAGTTTTGTTTTGTGCCGCTTCTTTTGTTGCCAAGCAGCAGCATCAGCTCGGTTTCATTTGCACTTACGTAAGTGGGCATGTATGCATGACATGACATGGGTCAAGGGTCAATTATCCATTGAAATCTTGTCAGAAATGTTCGTATTGTCTTGCCACACCACACTCTGGCTTCGAACATACTCTGCTGCTGCTGCCTTCGTCGTACCCCTTTTTTGGGTTTCTGTAGAATCGTGATGAAGCATTTGCAGCAGTAGCAGCAAAATGCAAGAGGGGGAGAAAAAAGTGTTGAAAATATGGTGATTACGTAGGGCAAGTGATGAAAGAAGAGGCAGAAGATATATCGCAGATGAGGTGTTGAAATATCAGGGGTTCATTTCGTTTTTCATTTGGAGGCCTCACAGCAGAAGATGTTCAAATGCCAGCTGAATAAAAACGATTTTAAGAATTGTGTACACACACACCCACTCACATGATAATAAATCACAGCCACAAAATGAGTTAAGCTTGAATATATAAACTGATTAAAAGTGTGTGAAAAATATTATTGCCAAATTATGAACTTTTTTGTGGAATGTTATGTGTTTCTGCAATTAAGATTCCTTGTCTTCCTAAGCATATAAACATGTTGTTTTCCAGTTTTCAATCTATGGTCGTTCACCTTCGATAAGACAAATGGATCTTACACATTCTCGCATATAATGTCTCTTGCACATAATGTACGACAGAGACTACAGTATGTATGAACGGGAGACTTAGGATAATGTGCTCTGGGAATGGGGCCACGGCAAATAAAAGTCCTCCATCCTTCTCCCACTGAAGGACATGTTCCGATGCAAAAGTAAAATTTGTTTTTGATGATGAGCCACTAAAGTGAATTTAAACACAATTAAATAAATGTTTTAGAAAAGTTTATATGGCTCCCTTAGTTTAGAATGTGAGATGAAAAATTTATACAATTTTTAAAGGTAGTTGTGGAGGAAATGTAACCAAACGTTGACTCGACAAATAATATGGGCATAAAACAGAATGAGATGTTCAACTTTAGATTGACTTGCGGCTATTTTGATAATGAAGACACAACAGCAGGATGACAGTTGCTCGCACACTCACTCAAAGACAAATAACCTAACCTGGTCAAGGCAAACACTTTGGTCTCCCCTTCCAACATTTGAAAAGTTGTGATAGTATTTCAACCTAGTGTTGTGGCAGTACAAACAAACAGATGGACCCGTGCCCAATAGGCTCGCAGCCATGCTATCATTAAGGTGCCTCATGAAAATGTCATGAGGCCGATGTCAACAAATTTAATTCAATAAATGACGTATTATCGTTAAATTGTAAGTAGAATTATTTTACTTTAAAGGGCCCAATTCGGTGTATTTCAATGTAATACCAACAAATTACGTAAAATGGGGCCACAAATATATATAAATAATAAGCTGAGTCATAAAATCGACACAAAACTAATTTCTCGATAAATTTCTATATTTTTTTTTTCAAATTTTGATTCGAACTGTGATATTGTCCTTGCTCAAGACCATTGTTCATCTGTATTTTATAGAATGTAATGTAGCGAGTACTTGCATACTGTAGTGTGCTCCGATTCTTTAATAGCAAATGTGTTTACATTTGGGCATTGGCGTCGTGTGTGTCCACATTACTGTGGAGTCTTGTTACCTCTCCAATGCCCAGATTGTGATTGTGTTTATGTTGGGCATAAGTGCCCTTTGTTCTAAAATGATTCTTTGTGGTACACTGCTGACCCAGCACAAATGCTCGCTCGCTTCACCATAGAATCTTTAAGTTAGATATTAAGAAATCAGTCTTAAGTGAGTCTTGAATAAACGAGCAACGCTCAAAGAAACAAACCTAAATTCGTTTCATTTACACATACAACATTTTTATATTATAGTAATTTAATTTATAAACTAGCAGTGCCCGCTATTTCGCAGTCGGAAACCCCAATTATTTGTTATCAGTTGTATCCATTTCAGTTTTTGGATAGTATTTATTGAATTTTCTTTTGGTGGATATAGATAAATCTGAAATATTAATTTGGAAACCATCAATTTATCATTTTCTACCCGCTTTCGAACAAATAATTAAAACCGCAGAGCCTTTTATATTATCGATCTCGTGTTTCTAGATGCTGCCGGCCATTTTATAACTTTGCACCTCTTTCCCAAAAAGTACACATTTTGAAAAATCACTTTAGGTAATATGTGTTCTCGCTTCTCCCCTAACGTACTTTATTTGCTACCACTTTTATACCTTTTCGTACCGGATCCTCTTTATAATTACACATTTTGAAATACCATTAATGTTTCGCTTTTATGTAATTAAAGGGTTGTACACCAAAGTGATAAATGACCCGCGCAAAAAGTACAAATTTCCTAAAATCCACTTTTGCTGCGCTTCTACATGATCAGAGGAAATTAAATTCAAAATTTCACGCTTCTAGCTACAATACTTTATTTGGTCCCATTTGTATCCCTTTTTGTCCCGCTCGCCACTTAAAAGTGCAAAAATGCATTTATATTGTGCTTCTATTCGGTGAGAGGAATTTACAAACCTAATTTCACGATTCTAGTTTACTTTAGGTGGCACCCCATTTGTTTTGACGGGTTAGAGGGATTCAATTCTCGCTTGAGACCAAATTCCTTCTTGGAATAAAAACACTTATTGTTCTTTTTAACGTTATAATAAATTAGGATTTATTTATGTGTATTGTTGTTGTGTTTGCGTAATGTGTAGTTCAATTATTTTTGTATGATAATACACGTAGGGTAATGCACATTTGTTGTTGGGATGTATTCTTGAATATGTATGTATGGTTGTATGTAGGTTGTGTATGCTGGATGTGGGTGAAGGAATAGTGACGACTGACTCCAAGCACGCATAGAGAGAATGAGAGAACCAAGTCGATCTTGCACTCGCATCGCATATTAAGAGGGAAAAACAAGTAGATGAAGGATGTCACCCAGCTAACATTTTGTGTTCGCATGAACACCATTTGTATCCCTTTTTATCCCGCTCACTCCTTATAAGTTCAAATTTCGAAAAATCAA
>OX377619.1:187744197-187922989 GCA_947397865.1 Polietes domitor
CTAACGACTACAGTTTCTGATTCGCCTAAACAAAGCACAGGGGCAGTAAATGGCCCAACCTATAAAAAATAATAGTATCAAATGCCATGTGATTTTTTTTTTTTTTTTTTTTTTTTTTTTAAATAGTTATCCTTTATTCATGGTAATTTTGATTTATATACATTTTATGAGATTTTACAATATACGTATTACAACAATTGAGATCAGATTGGCTAGGCCTTATGTGTACAAAATAATATCACAGTTTAAGGAGAAAAAAATAGGTATGAAAAACCTTTGAGAGACACAGATAAGTTAAAGAAATTTGTAAAAAAATATGCATAAACTACCTTTAGTTTAAAAAGAAGTAATACATAAATTTTAAAGTAAATTTCTTATGATGTTAAAGTTAGACATTCTGCATCGTTCATCGAATGACAGTGTCAGATTACGCATTATCATGTTAATAGTTTCGTGGTCATAATGGCTATGTAGATGATGTGTGGAATGTCTCCACCTAAGATTATGTATTATTTTTAAGTTCTTATTTTGAATAATCTGTAGTCTTTTAATGTGGCATGCTGCGGTTTTTCTGTACCATGCTTGGCAACCATATGTCATAATTGGACGGATGCACATTCTGTACAACATAATTTTATTCTTTAAATTAAGTTTTGATCTTCTATTAAGAATCGGAAATATAGCTCTTCCACATCTAATGGCTTTATCGCGTACATTGTTAACGTGTTCACCAAACGTCAGTTTGGAATCTAAAGTTACTCCCAAGTACTTAATAGATTTTTTTACTTCTATGGTATTTCCGTGAAGTTCAAGTGGAATATTTGGAACACGTTTTGGGGATTTATTGAAAGGAAAGATGATTGCTTGAGTTTTTTCCTGGTTGATTTTAATTTTCCACTTGTTGAAATATTTCTCTGTGTGTTTAAGAGATCCAGCCAATTGTTTGATTATCGCATTAGAGAGTTTGCCGCTGCATAAAATTGCACTGTCATCTGCGTAAAAAGCCGCATCATGGTTTCTTTTGATAGAAATATCAGAAGTGTAGATCGAATATAAAACTGGGGATAACACAGATCCTTGAGGGAGTCCCGCTGGAATACCTCTGGATGTTGATAAGGTGTTTTCTACACTTACAACAAATGATCTATTATTTAAGAAATTGTGAATTAGTTTTTGGATATAAACTGGGTATCCTAATTTGTTAAGTTTATAGACCACACCATCATGCCAGATTGAGTCGAAGGCCTTCTCTATGTCAAGCAGTACAACACCGGTGCTTCGTCTAAGTGATTTGTTATTTTCTATAATATTGATGACTCTTTTAATCTGATGTACCGTCGAATGTTCCTTTCGAAATCCGAATTGCTTACTGTGTATTATGTTGCGATTTTCTGTATATACCATTATTCGATTATATATTACTTTTTCAAATAGTTTGTCCAGAGCGCTTAGTAAACTAATCGGCCTGTAGCTGCTTGGGAGTTTGGGGTCCTTGCCATTCTTAGGTACAGGAATAACTTTTGCCTTTTTAAAAACGTCTGGAAATATTCCTTTTGTAATGTAGGCGTTGAATATATTTGCAAGGGCATTGAAGAAATCATACGACATATTTTTAAGAACCATATTGTGGATGTTGTCAAACCCTGGGGCTTTATTATTTTTAAAACGGTACGAAATTTCTGCGAGTTCACATGCACTTGTTAGGATTCCTGGTTCCAAGGATCCGATACTGGAGCATTCCACATTCCTGACTACTTTCTTAACTTTTAGATCCATCGAAGACTGAGTGTTAAGGGTAATATTATGAGCTTTTTCGAAAACGTCTGCTATAGCATCTGCTTTGCTTGTACAAGTGGAAACATCGACGCCATTCACGGTCAAACTTGGAATGTTGGTATATTTTCCTTTAAAGACTTTCGCAATTTTCCAATACTTTTTGCTACCTGTAGGAAGTTTGGATATGAACTGCGACCAATTGGCATTTCTGTCTCTATCAAGATTATAATCAATTAGTCTGTTGAGCTGCTTTAATATATTTGAAAGTATATTTCTACGGTATAAGTCTGCACATCGTTGATATTTGCGAAGGTATTTCTTGCGCTGTTTGATTAGTCTTAAGCTGATTGAAGATAATTTTCTTTCAAAGTTTTTGGTTGTTCCAGATGGTATTTTATCGCTCGCGCCCTTTATAATAGAAATAATGGTGTCTAAAGAATTGTCAACATAATTGGTTGAGAAGTTTTGGATACTAAGTTCTCTATCAACCCATCTCCTTATTGAATTCCAATCAGCTAGATGGTACAGAGGAAAATTCTTAGTTATGCATTGAACTGACCCGTAGATATGGCATGTAACTGGTACATGATCAGATATAAGTGAGTTGGGATGTGTTTCCATATTCGAAATTGATAAAGAAGAATTTGAAAGCAGTAGATCAACCGTTGAAGCAGGGGAAGGAATAAAGTTTTGACTGAATCGAGTAGAATTTGGAGGATGATATACATAAAAACTGGATTGATTTTGTTGATTATATAATACCTTTCCTGCGGGGTTATCGCTTATACAGTTCCAACTTGTATGGAGGGCATTAAAATCACCAAAAATGAAAAAATCGTTTGTTTTATCCGTCAGCAGTTTTATATCATATCTAAATTTGGATGTATAATGCGGCGTGTACGCTGATGTCAGGATCACAGTTTGTCTATTTATTATAAGGGATACTGAAAGGTTTTCAGTATCAAATGTTTTATCGAATTGCAAAAGCTTATGATTGATGGAATCTTTGATTGCAATTAGCACGCCACCTCCATGAGATCGTCGATCTCTTCTGTGTATTTTAAAACCACCTATCTTAAATTTGTGGTGTGGCTTGAGAAAGGTTTCATTTAGAAGAATTATATCTATCTTTTTGTTTCTAACAAATTGTTCAAGTTGCGCAATAGCAGAGCTTGTCGTTATGCCTTGACAGTTCCAGTGCATAACATGAATATCACTTATATCGAAAGAATTATAAAGCATGTCTTAACATCATTCCTAAAACTCTCAATTTGTCGTATTTATTTCTGCACTGCTGTAGAGCATCGATTGCTTCGAAATAGATATCTAGTAGCTTATCGTTCGATAAATCGTCGTCAACATCTGCTTGACTGTTATAATTGATAGCATTAGCGTATGACAGTTTACGATTGTCAGCTGATCGCATGGAAGTACCAGCTGCTGAGTCATCAGCTGATCGGGCTTTGTGACGGTCAGTTGCTCGGACATATGATCTAGATGTGCCAGCTGTTGTTTCGTCAGATGTGCGAACATGTGTTTTAGACATATCTATGTTGTTTTTATAAATACCTCGTGAAACGTCATCTGAAGCAAACTGCAATTCATGATCATTAGTTGTTCTTTGGTGGCGTAAAGTTGTCGCAGAAGTTATTCTGTTACGCATCTCAAGATAGTCTTGTCGACATGGGCATCTGGGATCATCCGCTTTGTGGTTGACATTATGTAGCTTCTTTTTAACACAATTAAAACATTTGTACACTACAGGGCCTTCATGTTGGGTTTTGTTCAGAGTACAAACAGAGATATCATGGTTACCGGCACAGGCATGGCAGACAGCAGAGCGGTGACAGTTCCTAGATCCATGGCCAAACATTGCACATTTAGTGCATTGCGTGGGACCTTTGGCGCCTTTAATAGGGTTTCTCCACTTCACTACTATTCCGTAAAAGTATCTTATTTTACGAATTTCAGTTTTTGATACCTGTTGTCTGTCGAATTCAATCATGTATATGGCATCATCGATACTGGAGCGTTTGGTGCTTATTTCTTTGACGCAAATAGGCACAATATTGTGCGTTTCCTTGAATTCGTCCTTTATTATTTTAATATCTAGTTTAGGCAGACCAAATAGCACAAGTTTGAACATTTTATTGTTTTTAATCTGGTGTGTGTAAAATTTGTAGCCGACTAGTGCGAGTTTCTTGACAGCCTCTTCATATAAAGTCAATGAACTAGAGATTATTTTAGTTCCAATCGACATCCTCTGGTATTTATACTGACTTCCCATTAATTTGAAAACGCTGGTAAAGCTAGTGCTTTCATCTACGACTATTGGGGGAAACTTTTCTTTTGGTGTAACACATTCGCCATCTTCATCGCTTGAAGTGTCCATATCTACTTCTTCGAGTGCCTTGAATCGGTTGCTTGATTCAGAAAAACCAGAAATTCTCGGACCTTTGAACCTTGGATTACTTCCAAAATACTTTGCTTTCCTTTTCATAGACGGCATTGTAGTTTAATTAAAAAAAATAACTTTTTATACGTTTGTTGGGAAAAAGTTGCTTAAGCGAAAATAAATACGTGTGGCATCAGCTGATTACCAAAACGAACTGGAATGCCATGTGATTTAAATAATACCATTTCTCAGAAAAAAAATATTTTTTTTTATTTTTTTTTTAGTTGCAGTGGTTTTAAAAAATCTTCGTTTATTTGCATGTAGAAATATGTAAAATCATCTCCAAATTCGCTAGAGTTTTTATTGTATTGGACGATTGTACATTCCAGAGAAAGTAAAATAAAATTTTTGAAAATATTAATTTTGATTTAATTTATAGAAAGCTATCTATAGGACATTTGAAATTACTTTGTTTGAAAATACCGGTGCCTTATTGCTGCTTCGGTTGCTGTCTAGACTGACACAGTGCATCATTATGAAATAACCTAAAAAAGTCAAAGTTAGCAAAGCTCGGCTAGATGTTCACTCTGGCATGGTAGTGGTGGCTTCATTCAAATCGTTTGGTATTGTCACACTGTATCACAACCAACTGCGTATTCCCTGCCCATATCTTGTAATCAATGGTGAAACGGAAACGGGAAGAGATCACATTAAAGGACGGTAACGGGTACACACACATCCGTGTATACGCACACAACATTTGTTTGTATAACTTTGAAATTGTTTTTAACACATGTGTTGCCACCGTTGTTTGTTGTTGTTCTTTTGCTGCCACAGTTTGTGTTGTGTTGTGTTGTTACGGGTATTGCTGCCGCTGCTGTTGTTTCGTCGCCTTCGCTTGTTTGTTAGTAATTTTCAAAAATTTTGTTTATTTTCCCTGATGTTGGAGAATGCCGTGTATTAAGATCAACATTTACGTCCACACATTCCACACCAGCACCAACACCGACATGTTCGCAAAACCGAATTAATTTACACATATGACCAAACACACATGCAGTTGTACATGTATGAGTGTCTGTGTTGTGTATGTAAAAGTAGGTGTGTAGCTGTGTGCTTTCAGTTATGTAGTTGTGCTTTCATTACAACCCATAACGGCTACGCTGTGGCACTTAATTAATTAATTAAGTTGTGATTTTATGACACACTGGGTTTGGGGCGAATAAAAACTAGACAAGGGAAGCAAATACTTGTTAAATATTTGCATATTGTTGGCTTAATATGGAAAAGCCCCAACTCATATTTTTTGGGTAATCAAGAAATTACGCAAATTCGCAAAAATACGAGTTGTGGATATTTTCTTTATTAACGACATGAAGTTAATACAAATGAGTTCTCGTTCTCATCTCATACCATCTCAGGTATACCCAAATTTGTCTTTCCGTTTGTAACATCTTGAAATATCGACTCGTCCGTGTGTCTGTTGAAAGCATGCTAGCATATAATCGAAACGAACCAGGACGTCCAAATTTTCACAGAACACGTCTAATAGTTGTAGATCGGTTGAGATTGAAAGTGGGAGAAATCGCCCAGGGAAAAATTTTTCCCTCACAAGGACTGAATAACCCCTAATATTTTAGAATATTTAAGCATCTTTTTTCAATATGTCTTACTTCTTCCTAATTTTAAGTCCTTTGTATCCCGAACTTTTGTTGCCTCCTTCGTCATTTATATTGTGTGTATAAATTTTTCGAAAATATAAAAATATAATAAAGAAGGTTTGTGATGATTGGAGTTTGCGTTTTTTGTTTGGACATAGTTCATATAGTTCACATAGTTTTTTAACTCCAAAACTTTTATTTCCAGCATCACTATAAATCCAACACATCTACATTAGGCTGGGTCGCGGGCCATACAAATGGAAAAACAATTTCCAGTCACCCCATGAAAATAAAGTTTGGATTGTTTATCGATGATCTGCAAAATATTTCGTCACTGGGTCAAGCCATATGTGAGCTAAACGCTCCTGAAAATAACCATAAAAATCATGTTTTTTTTGTGTTAATTTTTTTCTGAAATAATAAACCCTCGGAAGCACTTTAAATATAAATTTTGATTTTTGTCTTAGAGTAACTTATTGGACGTTTATAGCATTTTTTTCGTTTTTTCATAGTGACGACTGAAAACTTATTATTTTATTATTATTTAAAAAATAAATAGCTGCAGTCAATACATTTCGAATGATGCCTATATGATGAACATCGGAAAGAAATTGACGTCGCAGCTTTTTTGTAAAAAGAGTTTGAACATCTTGGCTCTGAAAAGCCATCTCCTTTATTAAATTATTTCACAAATATGGAGTTAGTGACGCCATTTATCGTCCGATATTCATCATTCGACAGGTATTGATTCCTTCTATTTATGTTTCATAACACCTTTTACAACATGTTACCAAGAAATATGAGTTTGAAGCTGTCACTTTCAAAACCAACAAAAAATCAATCTAAACGTCCAATTATACGACCAATGAGTTATTCTTAGACAAGAAAAAAAAATTTATTTGAAGTGCTTCCAAGGGTCTATTGAATCAGAAAAAAATGTCGACAAAAATGCAAGACAAGAATAAAAATTTATATTTAAAGTACTTTCAGGGGTACATTATTCAAATAAATAATTTGACCAAAATGCAGCACAAAATATTAAACTTGAAAAACATTCTTTTATGGGTATTTTCAGAAGCGTTTAGCTCACAGATGGCTTGATATAGGGACGAAATATTTTGGAAATCATCATTAAACAATCCAAACTTTATTTTGGTGGAGTGACTGGAAATTGTTTTTCCATTTGTATGAACCGCGACCCAGCCTAATGTACATACGTATACGAAAGTTTGCGAATGTTTGTTTGTTTCAAACTAACATGTCCATACACATGTACTGTAGATGTATGAACGACCCTTAGACATTACACGTTAGGCTATTAATGTCAATACATTCTATCACTCTTGCCCGCTCCCTACCTCTGATCATCTCTCTTACTCTCTGCCAAAATACACATCAGCATTGACTCTACATGTACATATGTATATATGCACGGAGTGAACAGCAAGTGAATTTTTAATTAGTTTATAATTAAGTCATGTTCATGATGGGATAAGATATGTAGATGGTTGGGTGGGGGGTGCATTCATGGGGGATAGCCTTGAATCGTGTTTACACTTCCTGTCTATGTAATCATTTAACGAGACTCTTCTGTTGTTGTTACTGTTACTGTTCGTCCATTCTCATTCACACGAACTTTACATGAAGTACAACTATCGCACAGTGCAGAGCACATTACTCTCACTGCCAGTAAAGTGGAAGTGTATTCACACACATACATTCGTTCGTCTGTATGTGTGTGGATATTGTTGAGCACACTGTGGCTGCTGCTGTTCTATTGTTGTTTGATTCTTTGTCATTGCTGTTGTTGTTGCTGTTGTTCATTTTTACTCTATTTCGACATTGTATTAATAAATGCATTATTTATACTCTCATCAAGGGGGATTGTCAAGTTAATAAATCACTTAATGCCTTTCAACAATGCCAATGAGGAGGCTTTGGATAAACATGCTCCAGTCTGGGCTTTTGTGGCATTAAATTTGTTTGGATACAATATATTCGTCCAGAGATATGTACATCCATACATGAAAGTCTGTGTGTATGAATGAACGAATATACTATGAGGATGTGTTGGGATTTTCCATATGCATTTATTGGACTTTTGTATACCTTCATTAACATTCATTTACTATTGTCCAAGCGGAGGAGTTTGGGTGATTAACCAGTAAGTCGGCGTATGAACCCACCCAATACATGTAGAAGACCTTGAAAAGAAAAAATGCTGCAAATGGTTCAACATTGGATTTCGCTTTGTAGGATGTTCTGAATGTTTTCAAAATGGACACGGACATGTAACTCCTTCCGCTGTCCTTGTGCAAAAATAAAATTGTTGAAACATAAATAAATATGGGCGATACTGCGGGGAATCACCCGTATTTCGCTTTATTTTACCCATTCAATTTAACCACAGTCTCCTGTGTTCGCATCCTTACGAGATATAGATATTATATATATATATATATATATGCATATCCATAATTGTACATAAATTAACAATTATGCTCTTGTATACTAAAATTAAATCTGTATATTAGGGTTGCTCGCAAAAGATAATCAATGACTTCTCTATAGCATAAATATATATAGCATTGCATTTATTGTCTTTGTTACAATATGGAACATATGTATATTAGGATGGATCACAAAAATAAATTGCAGCGGTCACCCCAGAAATAAAGATTGGATTGTTTAATGATGATCTGCAAAATATTTCGTCGCTGGGTCAAGTCATATGTGAGCTAAACGCTCCTAAAACATCCCTAAAAACCATGTTTTCCCGTGTAATTTTTGTATGTTGCATTTTTGTCCAATTTACTGAATTAATAGTCCCTTCGAAGCACTTTAAATAAAAATTTGTATTCTTGTCTTAGAATAACTCATTGGTCATTATTGGACGTTTATATTGATTTTTTGTAATTTTTCAAGTTGACAGCTAAAAAAAAACTCATATTTCTTGGAAATGTTTTATAAGAGGTGTAATAAAAAATAAATAGGAGGAATCAATACCTTTCGAATGATGCATAAATTTCAGTCCGATGTTAATCATTTAGGCATCTTTCGAAAGGTGCTGACGGCAGCTATTTATTTTTATAAAATATACCACCAAATACGAAAAATGTTTCAGTTGTCACTTTGAAAATCCATAAAAAATACTATAAACGTCAAAAATTCGACGAATAAGTTACTCTAAGAATAAGTTACTCAACAATAATATTTTGTCTTAATTCCTTGTAATTAAAAAAAAACACCTTTTTGATATTTTGTTAAGATTCAGTAATCTATATATATAAAAGAGTTGCGTTACTGACTGACTGACTGACTGACTGACTGACTGACTGACTGACTGACTGACTGACTGACTGACTGACTGACTGACTGACTGACTGACTGACTGACTGACTTATCATTGACCAGCCCCCAGACCAAACGGCTGAAGCCAGGGTCATGAAATTTTCAGGGTAGTTCCCAAATATGACGTAGACGTCGACTAAGAAAGGGTTTTACGAAATTCGTACTTTTAGGGGATAAAATGGCCCAAAAAGGGATAAACATCGAACCTTCGTCCTGACTAAACGGCAGTAGCTATAAACATGAAATTCGGTGAGTTCCTTGCAATGACTATGCAGACGAGCTACAAATAGGGATTTTTCGAAATTTGTACTTTTAAGGGACGAGCGGGACAAAAGGGGATAAAAATGGTACCAACTAAAGTATTACAGCTAGAAACGTGAAATTTGGTATGTAAATTCCTCTGACCATATAGTAACGAGGTAAAATTGGATTTTTCGAAATTTGTACTTTTAAGGACGAGCGGGACAAAAAGGGATAAAAATGGTACCAACTAAGGTATTACAGCTAGAAACGTGAAATTTGGTATGTAAATTCCTCTGACCATATAGAAACGAAGTAAAATTGGATTTTTCGAAATTTGTACTTTAAGGGACGAGCGGGACAAAAGGGGATGAAAATGGTACCAACTAAAGTATTACAGCTAGAAACGTGAAATTTGGTATGTAAATTCCTCTGACCATATAGTAACGAAGTAAAATTGGATTTTTCGAAATTTGTACTTTTAAGGACGGACGGGACAAAAAGGGATAAAAATGGTACCAACTAAAGTATTACAGCTAGAAACGTGAAATTTGGTATGTAAATTCCTCTGACCATATAGTAACGAAGTAAAATTGGATTTTTCGAAATTTGTACTTTTAAGGGACTAGCGGGACAAAAGGGGATAAAAATGGTACCAACTAAAGTATTACAGCTAGAAACGTGAAATTTGGTATGTAAATTCCTCTGACCATATAGTAACGAAGTAAAATTGGATTTTTCGAAATTTGTACTTTTAAGGACGGGCGGGACAAAAAGGGATAAAAATGGTACCAACTAAGGTATTACAGCTAGAAACGTGAAATTTGGTATGTAAATTCCTCTGACCATATAGAAACGAAGTAAAATTGGATTTTTCGAAATTTGTACTTTTAAGGGACGAGCGGGACAAAAGGGGATAAAAATGGTACCAACTAAGGTATTACAGCTAGAAACGTGAAATTTGGTATGTAAATTCCTCTGACCATATAGAAACGAAGTAAAATTGGATTTTTCGAAATTTGTACTTTTAAGGACGAGCGGGATAAAAATGGTACCAACAAAAGTATTACAGCTAGAAACGTGAAATTTGGTATGTAAATTCCTCTGACCATATAGTAACGAAGTAAAATTGGATTTTTCGAAATTTGTACTTTTAAGGACGAGCGGGGCAAAAAGGGATAAAAATGGTACCAACTAAGGTATTACAGCTAGAAACGTGAAATTTGGTATGTAAATTCCTCTGACCATATAGAAACGAAGTAAAATTGGATTTTTCGAAATTTGTACTTTTAAGGGACGAGCGGGACAAAAGGGGATAAAAATGGTACCAACTAAAGTATTACAGCTAGAAACGTGAAATTTGGTATGTAAATTCCTCTGACCATATAGAAACGAAGTAAAATTGGTTTTTTTCGAAATTTGCACTTTTAAGGGACGAGCGGGACAAAAAGGGATAAAAATGGTACCAACTAAAGTATTACAGCTAGAAACGTGAAATTTGGTATGTAAATTCCTCTGACCATATAGAAACGAAGTAAAATTGGATTTTTCGAAATTTGTACTTTTAAGGGACGAGCGGGACAAAAAGGGATAAAAATGCTGTACAATCATTTAATTACGTAAGCGCGGAATGTAAATGAATATTTCAAAATTTGTACTTAAAAGGGGGGATACGGGACATCAAGGAATAAATGTATTACCAAATAAAGTAAAGTATTTTTAGGGGAAGCAAAAACAAAACATATTTAGTTATTATTATTTATATTAATTATACTTAATTGTGAGTGATGTCCAGTTTTTTATAATAATAAGTAATAATGACAAATGTAATGCAAACTAATTGTAAGTAGAATTAATACTGTGTGAGAACAATAACATATGTGTAATTGAAAAATTTATTTGGTAGGATTTTCAAATAAACAGACCCCTGAAGAAGCTGGAAACAAGCCAGAGAAACGTTGGGTAAAAAATGAAATAAATTAGTTTCATTTCAATAAAAAGTTGACCAAATTAGCCCGTACAACAAAATTAAAGTTAATAAAAACAACATTGGTCATAACAAAATAACAAAAACACATTTTACCTATAGTGATTTTTCAAAATGTATACTTTTTGGGAAAGAAGTGCTAAAAATTATAAACTGGCTGGTTGAATCTAGAAACATTAGATCGAGGATATAAATGGTTGTAATATTTTGTTCAAAACTTGGTAGAAAATTATACATACGAAGTAGTTCAGCTAAAATAGTGCATATCGACAAGCACATTCCTTTGACTGTGTGTGAGTCCTAGCTAATAGGAGGTTTCTAAATTACTATTTTAGATTTATCTATATCCACCAAAAGAAAATTAAATAAATACTATCCAAAAACAATGACGGATAAAATTAACAAATAACTGGCTTTTTCGCGTGCGAAGCAGCGGGTACTGCTAGTTTTATATATATTAATTAACTTTATTTATATTAGAAAGAACAAATCTGCTTGAACTTCGCAAAAGAAATTATATTTCTACCAGTAAAAAGAAAAAATTAGCTTTAAAATAAAATCAACGTAAATGAATTAAATTCTCCGCAAGAAATTAAAATCTAAACGTTGAGAAAATGCATTTTCCGTGGGTACATTTTTTCGGATCCACCACTGATATGGGTTTTTATTAAGGCTACATCAGTAACAATCAACCAGTAGAAGTGCCTAGCAACTCCTCAAAAACCTGACCCTAATGTTTATAGTTATTGCACTGTTATAATATACTCGGTTAATTCAATTCCTTCGTGCTTAAAATTCGCTATGTATGAGAGGAGTATTTATTTCTTTTACGTGTGATGGCACACAAACCATAACAAGTTTCTCTTCCATTGAGGGCGAACCAGCCTAACGTACCGCAGTACTCAAATCTGAGCTGCACAAATCGACATTACATTTTTATTATCATTATTATTATTATTATTGTTATCAGAGCAAATATTATCCCCCGTGTAGTGTCTGTGGTTAATTAATATTCCCAAATGTATATTTTAAGTGCATTTACTACAAGAATTACAACGAGTGGACTTATCAAAGGATGGCCAATACAATATTGAATTCACGTCCGTACTGAACATTTTCAATTCACTGTGAAATGTGAACTGGTTTACAACCAGGCAATGTAACACAATCGATATAATTGAGTGCAATGGGGGTGTATGATGATTGCAGTGCATGGTGGAAATAATAAATGTTCGAATGAATGAATGAATATTGGAATCGGCAGCGATGGCAACACCAACAACAATTAAATACTCGTAATATTAACGATAACTATAAATTGTTTACATTTACATCCACATCTTTATTATGCTGATTATGCACAAAATTGCATAAATAGCATTTTTGAATTAACAGCATTTACAGGGCTGGATTCGGACAAAACTGATGGGTAATTGGGCCTCATTATAAAAGAAAAATAAGGGTAGGAATACACTTTTCCAGAACACCCACTTATATGGTGGGAAGATATATTTAAAAGAGTTGCGTTATTGACTGACTGGCTTATCATTGACCAGCGAGCAGAGCAAACGGCTGAAGCCAAGGTCATGAAATTTTCAGGGTAGTTCTCAAAGTTCGCTCCCTAAAAAATTCGTATTTTTGGAGGTGAAATGGGATAAAAGGGATAAACAACAAATATTCGTCCTGACTAAATGATTGTGGCTAGCATGAAACATGAAATTCGGTGTATGTGCCTTGCACTTACCATGCAGACGAGCTACAAAAAGGCGATTTTCGGAATTTTTACTTTTAAGGGAGGAAAGAGACAAAAAAGGGATAAAAATGGTACCAATTTAAGTAACTCGGCTATAATCGGTATTTACATTTCTCTGGCAACGTAAACGTGCAACATAAATGGATTTTTCGAGATTTGTACTTATAAGGGGCGAGCAGGACAAAACGGGATAAAAATGGTACCAACTAAAGTATTACAACTAGAATCGTGAATTTTGGAATGTAAATTTCTCTCACCACATAGAAGCAGAACAAAAATTGATTTTTCGAAATTTGTACTTTTAAGGATTGAGCAGTACTAAAAGGGATAAAAATGGTACCAACAAAAGTATCGTAAAATTTGGTATGCAAATTACTCTGCCCACGTAGAGGTGCAGTAAAATAAGATTTTTCGATATTTTTACTTTTAAGGATTGAGCGGGACAAAATGGGATAAAAGTGGTACCAACTAAAGTATCGTAGCTAGAATCGGTACATAAATTGGTGGATTTTTGTATTTTTAAGGGATGAGCGGCACAAAAGGGATAAAAATGGTACCAACTAAAGAATTGCAGCAACAATCGTGAAATTTAGTATATAAATTCCTCTGACCACGTAAAAGTGCAGTAAAATTTAAATTTTCGAAATGCGTACTTTTAAGAGGGGAGCGGGACAAAAAGGGATAAAAAAGTATCAACTAAATTATCGCGAAATTTGGTATGTAAATTCCTCCGACCTTTAATATTTTTACTCTCACTTTGGAATTTCACTTTCAAATAAAAAATTATTTTTTTTTATAAAAAATTTGGCCCCGTTACCCTCCATTGTCTGATGAACAATTCGTTCATGAGTGAGTCGTAGATTGCATGTGCGTTTTCATAATGAAGTAAATAATTGATGAGTCTCACTGGACAGAGCTGTGAGCTCTATGCTGTGGCTTGGCTAATGGCTGATGCTGCTGTTTGATGCTTATTTACATAAATTTTGAATTATTTATTTATACGCTGCAACAAATAGACAAACAACTATTTATGGGGGATTTTTTGTGATTAAATCAATTATTATTTGCTTTGGCATAAACTCCATAATTCTAATGGATCATTATGATATTATATAAAGGGTGGACTAGTGAACTAATGGACAAAGTATAAACCATGTAAAACGAAATTAAACGGTTCCTCGTTTATAAAAACAACATAAAAAACTGTTGCCATGTACAATATTGGGATTTTCATTTTATTTTTTTTTTCAAATTATTGATATGAAATCAAAGGGCCAAACCACTTCTCCAGTCATCCATTCAGAGGAAAACTCTTTTTTCAGAATATCTTCAAAAACGGCGTCCACTTATCTTTTGAATCACTCCTCATCGGTATGAATTCATTACGGCATCTGACAACTGTATTATGTGTCCATGCGATTATGATAAATTGTAGCAAATATAACAGAAATTAAGCAGCTTTTAATATTGACTTTACTAATGACTGAATCCCCAATCCCCCCTCGACCAATTGAAATCAAAAAGTCTATTATTTAATAATTCAATACCGTTGGGATTTAAAACACACAAATGCTCACAATAATTATGCATTAACATTTGTACGGGAAATTCTAACTTCAAACGAACGAAACACACTCACATCTCGGCCGGCATCTTCCTCTTGATGGAGTTGGAGATGGTGATGATGATGAGGTCGTTGTTTTTGAAATTATAATCGTATTTAGGCCCACAAATCATTTAAATTCTGGATTATATTTCATGAGATTTATTGTAAATGTTATTCTAATTTGAATTTGTTCCCTTTCCTTTGCTTCTAAAATATTCAAATTTAAATCTTGAAGAGTAGTAACCCAGCCCACAAAATGTAAGCCCTGGATGGAGTGGAGCGTTGTTTTCTGCTGTTGGGGTGGACGTTGTATTGTTCTTGTTGGCAAGAAGGAAACCTTTTGTCTGCGAAACATCTTTCTTCGTTGGAATGTGATACGTTTTCTGTGTTTTTCGTTTTTTTCCTCTTCTTTTGGTGAATAATGTATTCTGTTGTGTAGATTGTGATAATTTTCCCTGCTCGTTTGTAAAACAACATTTATTATTTCGACTGTTTCGTATTTTCGGGGAACACAAGTAGCAAATAAATAAATACTCGCTCGTGCCACACACACAACTATGCGCACGTTCGCTTGTCTTGACAACTGGTAAATTATTATTTTGTTAAATGGCATTTGGCGAAGAAAGAAAGAAAGGGTGAATTGTGCGGAGGTGATGGAACGTTGACTTGGAATTCATCTTTTGCGGTCTGAATTGTTAAACAGTTCACGTCCGCGAAAACCTACCCAATTGATGAGGCCGTTTTTAGCTCATTAATCACAAATTGAAATTGAAACAAGATGCGAAACAATATTGCCAAATATTTGTTTTTGTCATGTGGCACAAAGAACATTTCAATTTAAATGTCATTGTCAGTCATTTGTTAGGAAAACAAAATTTGCGTTGGTTTTACGGGAGGATGTTCCATAGTTCCCAGACCACATAAATAAAGAAATGATCATTATTAAAAGAGAGTGGAGAAGGCCGTGTTTACAATTTCTGCTTTTTATGTTTGCCGAAAATTAGTTAATAGATACGATTATAAATATAAAGAGCGAAAAAACAAATACTTAATTAATAGATAAAATGTATTAGGGTCTGTTTCCTGTAACCGAATTAGTTTGAGGAAACAAATTTTCTAAAATTAAGTCCTGATATATTTGGTTTTGTAAATCCGATATTGAGCTCAATTAAAGCAGATTACTTCCTATTTTTTAGTTTTATGAATCATAAGGGGAATTCCAAAATATTCTCAGTCCCTTCACTTGTTTGTTTATGATAACACTGTCCAACAGTCCACATTAGACTTTAACCGGATGTTATAGGTCTGAAACTATAGGCGAAATGGTTTAGTTTTCATTTCCTCATTATGTTGGACATTAATAGGACTACATAAGATAACATTTTTGAAAAATTATTTTAAATACTCACTTGCACCCTATGACACCTATATAAGTGTAAAATTAAAGAGGAGAATATCTGCTAAAAATTCATCAAATTACATACGCTTCTCTGTAGTTTAGTTTGACATTAACAGCCATTTCAAGTTATCCCTCTTAAAAAGTAAAATATGCACAAACTAATTAAACTAAGACGGAGATTTGGAATGGTTGTTAATGCTAAATTAATAACGATGGAAGCATGATATTTGAAGTATTTTTAACTGATATTCTCCTCTTTAATTTGACCGTTATACCGTTATCATATGGTGCGAATTGGTCTTTAAAAGAATTTTTGAAAAATTATATCAGGATGAGGAAATGATAAACTAAAAACGCCAATTAACTCTACTTTGCCAAAGTTTCATACGTACTTCATTCGGTTCAAGAGTAACGACTTCTTTTTAAAATTTTCGTAGCGATCATCTTAAATTTAATGGTGTATAATGACTAAATCGCTCTCCTGAAAAGATACAATCGGCAAATTCAGATGATTTAAGTATGATTGTAAGAATATTGTTATAGTCTATCATATCATATCTTATCTTACCCTATCGAGTATTTATAAGAACAATGATAAGAGCCATTGAAATTGGAGAATATCGGTGTACTGGGGAGCCATTGTTTAATTTAAATATCAATATTTTAGTTACTTTTTCAAAATATAAGAATAAAATGTGCGTTTTTTTTGTTAGATTCCCTAAAGTTGAGAACCTTGAGCCAAACTATAACATAAACAATTCCGCATGCAATTTAATGTGGTTTTAAGGAAACTCTGAAACTCTTTATTTATCAATTTTGATTGTTGTAAATCAAATCACAACAATCAAAAATTGCAAAAATAAACTAAATTTCACGTTTTAATGAAAACTTTTAACAATCTAATGTTTCTCCAAATTGTTTAACATGCTAGAGTGCATGCAGTATGAATGCATACATAGCTCTCTGGAATTTTTTAACAAAATCATCTTCAACGAAGGTGGGCTTATTTTCATCTTCAAGTCTATTTTCTTCGTCAAGATCCACGCACTTTGGTTTAGGAAAAATCCACCAGTGATTTTAGAGAAATAAATGCGCCCATAAAGTGGTTTGGTGGCTTTGGTGCGGATTTAGGGCCGAGTATATAATCAGACCATAATTCTGCAAAAACAGAGATGATTACTGATTCTTTCTGCCAAAATTTGATGGTATTGATGGTCTGACCGAAAATTTGTTATCGGCTTCGTTCAAAATTTGTATTCGACGTGCAACTCGAAACTGATTTTTTACATAAGTTTTTTTGTAACATGTATTCTGTTTTCGTAGAATATTTGTTTTGCTTTCTTTAAATACTTTGTATGTAAATAGTTAATAATAAATTGATAACATTTGTTAGATTTACAGAATGACTTTCATAAACACCGTATGACAAGTTTTAAAAATGTCGTTACACTTAAATTTATAAAATATATTCAATTTCAAAATTTGATTCCAATGATAAAAATAATTAATTTTAATCAAACGTTTTTTTTGAAATGCAAATTTAAAAAGAAAGCAACTTATATACTCGTAAGACATTCAATCAAATGTTAATGTAGAATAGAGCATGATATTGCACATTCGACAGACGTAATATTATTTTTTATAATTCTATCCTAAATTTAATATTTTGAGGCGGTAATATTACAATTTTTTCATACAGCGTTGTTACTTTAAATTTTGCGATTTCTCCGCAGTTATTAAAATAGCAGTTTGTCCGAATTTTTTGATAAAAATATCAAAAATTCTAAAATTTTATTATCTCTAAATATTACTAACAGCCTCTTCAGACTTAGATCCAATAAAAATTTTACACTAAAAATTTTATTTAAATTTCAGCTCGATTTCGCATGCAATCTGAAAAGGCTTTAACATTATTTGTTACCTTCTATGCACAATAGATATATGTAAAGTGAAAACATTGTGCATTGTGTGCGGTATACGGGAAATAGAAAATAAGCAAATTCACAGGATTAAATCCTGGAATGCAAACTCTTATCTGTTTTCCGTTTTTGATTTCCTCACCCAAATTTTCAAAGGAAAATATTTTTTAAAAGAAATGTTTTAAATATTTATTCGCATTTGTTAAATATACTTCAAATTTCATGCTTCAATATTCGGCACTGGGCAAATATTAGAATTTGGTGTGAACTGGAACTTGGCTTCGGCCTGAAATTTCCTCTTCGGTTGGGGACTGCATGTGGTCAAAATCCAATTGGTCCCAAGTAAAGATGAGAATATGTTTATTTAAATTTTATTAGCTCGCTTTCTTTAAAATCTCCACATATTGGAATACAAAAAGGTTTAAAAATTACCCCACAACTTCATGTAATTTTCATTAAATTCAAAAATAAAATTACCTAAAAGCAAAACACTTTCTTAGTCTCATTGGAATATCTTGATATACTGTGTAATTATTTTTTTTTTTTTCAATTATCACCATACTTAGCATTCTGTCAAAGGGCTTTTATTTAATATTTTATTATTCACTCAAACCAAATGACAAATAATTACACAAAGTTTATGGTTTAACGAGTTGGTTTGGGGGAAGGTGGAGTTCCTTTACTTTTCATCGTTTCGGCAAAATTCAAAGAAACCGAGTATGATTTGTTATGGCGGAAATAAAAGCATTGTTTCCTTTTTTATTTCATCCGCAATATTTACGAATTTATTGTATTCCTTTTTATTAAATTTGTGTTTACAATGATGGCTCCATTGTCTCGCTGCTCTGTTCTGTCTTTCCTCTCCGGCATGGTGTTTTGTTGTTAAACATTCAAAGCATTGTTGCACAGTGTCGTGATTGAGTAAAAGTTTAGAAAAATTAGTTCAGAGATTTTTTGAATTTATATATTTCGCGGAGATCTTTTCGAAGGTTTCTAAAGTCGAATTTTCCATTTAATATCAAGATGTAAAAAAATAAATCAAAATCAACGGTTTTAAGCGACAAAAAGTCAAATCTAGAGGGACTACGTAAAGGGTGATTTTTTAGCTATTATCTTTTTGGCAACACTGGTTTAAACAGCTGACGCACGTATCGTGTTTTGTTTCACTGTCCAACATCTTCAGTCTGGCCTATAATTTAACCATGAATCGTCTTACAAACGAACAACGCTTGCAAATTATTGAATTTTATTATCAAAATGCGTGCTCTGTTAAGAAAGTTCATCGCGCGAATTCATTTTATGGTCAGTTTAATCGACCCACTAAATGTCGCACCAAATTTACATTGTTGGACATTAAACCACCAACACGCATACAAAGAGTGCGAACTGAAGAAAATATCGCAGCTGTATCGGCCAGTGTTAATGATGACCATCAATTATCGATTCGTCGACGTTCGCAGCAATTGGGCTTCTGTTACTCAAAAACGTGGAAATGCCAAAAATGGACTAAGCGGATGGACCATTTGAGGCGCAGTCAAGGTCAACATTTGCATGAAATAATCTTCAAACATTAAATTATATGGACCCTACTATCGATTCAAATAAAGATTTCATGAATTTTATGTGTTTTTTTAACTATCCTATAGCTTTTAAAAAACCACCCTTTATAAATAAGTGTAATAATAATTATAATAATAATAAAAAATTGACATCATCAATTGACTGCAAAATGCGGCTAGTGGCCAGATAGGGCTCAAAAAATGCGCATTGAAGGACTGGATTCAAAAATTTATAATAAAACAAAAAACCTTGACGCCGTTAAAAAATACTATGTAGAAATTGTAAAATTATTAATTGTCTAGGAAACACAAATTGTTTGTCAAAATTCACTAGAAATTTAAGGACTCCCCTAATAAAGTATATATATTTTCCTAATCATACATTTTGAATACGTATCGTTTACGTTTTCGGTGCATTTGGTCACTCTCATGACACTGTGCATCTCCGCACGCCTCATAGCAGCTGATTCGACAACCAAACGAAGAAGAAGATGAAAAAATCCATTCATTTCCCTCGGCTTCTTGAAAAGAAGCTCAACAGTTTTTGCTCATTCGCCACCCTTTCCATTCCATGTTTGCATTAACAATGATGTAGTTCATTTTAATGTTCCTCCACTTTGGTTGGCGTCTTCTTCTTCAGCTTCCCTTCCCTCCTCACGCTTTCCATTTTGTTCTTTAAGTTTAAGCTTAAAAAAAGTTTTGTGTTTTTTGTAACAGGGGAACAGATAACAAAAGAGGACTAAAGATAGATTGGAGTTAAGAAGTTTCACTGCATAATGCAATGCATATCAAAATATTCACCATAATTCATAATGTCAGCTTCACTTTATTCATTGGCTATTATAGAGTTAGTAAACTTTGGCTTAAGACGGAACGGCTGGAGCTGTTAATCATTTAGAAAATTGTGAGAAGACTGTTGGGGAAAATCGAAGAAAAAGGTTTAAGGTTTAAAGATATGAAATCATGAATAAGGAATGAGAAAAAAATAAATATTAAATTCATTTACCAATTATCTCATCCGATCCCATGTAATATCAATGAAAATTGTTTGGACAACGGATTCTGTCAGAATATACATACTTCCAAAAATATGGGGTTCAGAGAACCCGTACGTGACCATTGAGCAGCCAATGCAACGAGTCACTGTTTGGTGTGGATTTTGGGCTGCACTGAAAAATTTGGTTGATCGGATGATTTACTGCCGAGCCAATCTGGTAGTCATATGAATGATATTGTGTTCCATTATTAAATGACAAAGTTCAACCATTCCAATAAAACCAGAAATTTGAAAAAATAATTAGTAATTTTGTATAGCCGATTCTAATTTAAAGTTTTAAATTGCCCACCCTATATTGCCAACTGAAAAAATCGCAAACCGAATTTGATTATGATACATTTGACCAAAATAAACACTTTACACTTCTTCGTTACAAAATTAATAATATTATAACGGAAATCTTCAAATATTTTCTTTCATAAAGTTTTGATATTATATAGATGCAGAGACATAATAGAACATTTAAATTTTATATTTGCATATGGCTCAACTACATAATCTCGGAAAAGTAAATATAGAATTTGTCAACACAGTACAATCTTCATAATTCAACGTTTTTTACTTCTACTGTAAACTTGTACGAATAAGAAACCATGTTATCCCTACATTTCAGGTATTTATATTTTTGTGGGAAATTGCTTATTATCAACGGTTATAATCGATGTAGAGTTCCATCGAAGATTTCGAATATTAAAATACTCGTCAGAAATGTTCCTCCACTTTACCAGAACCCATTGTCCAAAACTTATTATTTTGAATAAAATTTGATTTTGCTGTCTAGAGTAATTATTTATTCAGTACATTTGATGTAACAATTTAAAATCTTGTACGAAATATAGAATACATATTTATAAGAGTCATAAAAAATCAATAAAATCAATAATTACACAATATTTTGTAACTCAAGTTAAAATTTAGAAATTCTTGTTTTTGAAATTAGGAAATGACACATTTCATTCATGCCCTAAAAGAGTGTGCCCGAAGTGAAAAATAGGCCAATCTTGTGATTCGAAAGTAGTGTCTACCAATAAATTTATCATGTATGTAGGTTTTTATAGGAGAAATGTCCTTATTTTTTTGAAATACTGAAAAGTTAACTTTATGTTGCGGCAAAAATCCACTTTTTTCACTACTTTCCATATAAATTTAAGAAAACCGCCGCTACCTGGAATTAGAGATGGGCGCGGCTCACGTTAGTTGCGTGAATCACGCTTGATCGTGGGCAAAATTTATTTTACTCACGTGAGCGTGCGTGAACTTGAGCAACGAATAAATGTTAGTGCGTGAATGTGGGTGAGTCTAATTTTTGCGTGATTCACGTGATTTTTTCGTGAGTGACACATATTTATTTATTTATTTCATTTTATTTCGCCTAAAAATCCGAAATTTTCCATTCAAAATAAAATTCACATATGGGCATTTCCGCAGAAAGGTCCACCAAGACCAAAAAATTAAAAGTTCTTGTAAACGCTTTGTTTTATTATATTTTCATAAAAAAATAATCAAATTTAACTTATGTAAACAAATTTTACTTTAATTCATGTCCTATCTTGAGATACTTGAATGCAAAGTAGCGCAAGTGCGTACTCGTCCGAATATTTCTCTTGCATATTTTGTTTTGATAAAAGTTCTTAAATAGAAACATTACACTTGGACTTTTGCTGTCTAAAATCTTTCAAGGAGTACAAAGAGTCAGAAAAGAAAGGATACGAAGTTATACGACTGCTATTAACTGTATCTTTTAGCTTCGCATTATCACATCGAAATGATGTCACGTTCGACATGGAAAAACAACATTTGTTGCTACTGTGTCCAAAGTACATGCAGAAAGATCACAAAATTTTGAGTACAATTTAAATAAAAATAAACATTTCTGGAAAATGAGAAAATTTGTGAGCTTGGTACTTCATTAAAGTTGGTCACGTGCGACATCTTAAGTGAGAAAAATAAAAATTAAAAAAAAATTTCTTACTTCAATAATTTATTTTTGTAAAAAAAATACTTTTGTAATTTATTTATTAGCAAAAACGGAGGCGAAAAAAAATAAAGAGAGCTGAAAACAGCGGTGAGAAAGTTGAAAGAAGATCAACTAAAATTTCAAAATAATAAATTGAAAAACAAAATTTTGTTTTTTGCTGTTATTATTTGAGAATGAATACATTGAATATTTCTGTGGATTACAAAAAATATGTATTATCTATAATTTCATAAAAATTGCAACTGAAACAACATAAATACCATGATGGAAAAAATGTCACGTGCGAGATGTCACGTTCGACCGGGCTTAAAATTAAATTACGAAAAAAGTATTAATAATTTTCGGATAAAAACATCGGTACACAACGTTCTAAAATTGGTCACGTTGAAATATTGCCACAGGTTTCGCTGAAATCGGCATTTGAATTGTTGGTCGCGAAAACGACTTCTGTATTGGTCACGTGCGAATGCCTTGGTTTTCTTAAATTATCTTGAAAACGAAAATTTACCCAAAATCCACATTAGCACCAATTATACAGTTAATTAAGAGCTATAAGTTAAGCATATGGTCAAAATAAAAAACCGTTATATTTTGACTTTTTTGACACTTTAAATGTGTACGATGGTCACGTTCGACATCATGGAAATGCCCATATATACATATAAAGGGTGATTTTTTAAGAGCTTGATAACTTTTTTAAAAAAAAAAACGCATAAAATTTGCAAAATCTCATCGGTTCTTTATTTGAAACGTTAGATTGGTCCATGACATTTACTTTTTGAAGATAATTTCATTTAAATGTTGACCGCGGCTGCGTCTTAGGTGGTCCATTCGGAAAGTCCAATTTTGGGCAACTTTTTCGAGCATTTCGGCCGGAATAGCCCGAATTTCTTCGGAAATGTTGTCTTCCAAAGCTGGAATAGTTGCTGGCTTATTTCTGTAGACTTTAGACTTGACGTAGCCCCACAAAAAATAGTCTAAAGGCGTCAAATCGCATGATCTTGGTGGACAACTTACCGGTCCATTTCTTGAGATGAATTGTTCTCCGAAGTTTTCCCTCAAAATGGCCATAGAATCGCGAGCTGTGTGGCATGTAGCACCATCTTGTTGAAACCACATGTCAACCAAGTTCAGTTCTTCCATTTTTGGCAACAAAAAGTTTGTTAGCATCGAACGATAGCGATCGCCATTCACCGTAACGTTGCGTCCAACAGCATCTTTGAAAAAATACGGTCCAATGATTCCACCAGCGTACAAACCACACCAAACAGTGCATTTTTCGGGATGCATGGGCAGTTCTTGAACGGCTTCTGGTTGCTCTTCACTCCAAATGCGGCAATTTTGTTTATTTACGTAGCCATTCAACCAGAAATGAGCCTCATCGCTGAACAAAATTTGCGCGAAACACATTTCGAACCGAACACTGATTTTGGTAATAAAATTCAATGATTTGCAAGCGTTGCTCGTTAGTAAGTCTATTCATGATGAAATGTCAAAGCATACTGAGCATCTTTCTCTTTGACACCATGTCTGAAATCCCACGTGATCTGTCAAATACTAATGCATGAAAATCCTAACCTCAAAAAATTCACTCTTTATTTATTTCTAAAACAAAGTGCTTCAATGCACGAATAATTTCCAATTTTTCTATTATTTAAGCAAGTATTGCTTGTGCCAACACTATGCACTGCATTTATATGGGAGACCTCCTTAGTTTTCTAATTGAATTTTATGTCAGTGTCCTATTTTTTAGGTCTGCTACTTTAAAAATATGAATTTAAGACAAACCTCAGTGATTTAAATAATATAATTTTCGGATTTGAGAGGCGTTTCTCTCTTCGATTTAGAATAGGAAATAAGGGGGATAAAGCATATATTATTTTCTTTGTGGAAATTGTTTGCGTGATTTACGTGAATCACGTGACTCAGGCGTGAATCACGCGTGATCGTGAGCAAAATTTATTGTACTCACGTGAGCGTGCGTGAACGTGAGGAACGAAAAAATCTTCGTGCGTGAACGTGCGTGATTCAATTTTTTTCCTTCGTGAGCGTGCGTGAACGTGGGCCAATAATCACTCACGCGCCCATCTCTACCTGGAATAGAAAAGCAGACCTTCTGGTTACTACTACGGCACTAACTAAAACACATAAAAAATTTTGATAGAGTTGACAATAGGGCGATTCCAAAATAAATAGACACAAAAAACGGTCATTTTGGCCCCTGTCCCTTCTAATTTACATAACATTTCGTTGTTTGTTTCCGCGAATTTGTTGAATTTTTCAAAGTAGTTTGTATTTTAGGAGTCGTCAAATTTGACAATTTACAGAGTTTTTTTAAAAGAAGAAATTAGAAGAAATTTTAACAAGAACAAACATGCCAAATCGGAAGACCTCGCGACTGTCGAAATTTTTTGAAATCACCCAATAGAAAACTTAACCAAATATTTGGTTAATGTGAACTTATTTATAATGCAAATAAAAATTAAAATAAATTAAATTAAATTAGTATTAAATTAATTACTACTATTTATTGTTAAGTTCAAATAATTAATAAAAAATAAATATTGCATATATTTATAAACTGTTAAGCAAAATTGTATAAATTATTAAAAATCAAACATTGTTTATTTGTAAAAAAATAATAAAGAACAAAAAAGATTTTCCCCAGCCACGATTAGAACCCAAGATCTTTTGGGTGTAAAGTCTCTGTGGCCCCATACGAAAAACTCATTCAAATCCACGTGTGAAATTTGTAAAATGTTACGGGATATTAACATATTGCAAACTTTTTCGAAAGTATTTCAAAAGAACTGTCCTAAATGTGGGATATATGTAGAATGGGATTTTGATTCATGCTTCATGTGGAAGTACCTTCCATTTTTAGCTCGGAAGGCAAAATTTTCTGAGGAAATGACTCATTTCATTCATGCGATCTGACTTGATCACGGTGCTAATTTACATTACATTTTTGTCGTTTTAGATTGTTCCTGATTTTTTGTTAATTTGTTGCTGGAAAAATATAAATAGTTTCGAAACAATTAGTCAAATTAAATTAATCTTAGATAATTCGTTTTTGTTTGTATTTTTTAATATTTCAAAGGAATTTAATGGACAAATCGTTATCGAGTATACAACAACCTTTTCGAAAATCGGAAATTTTACTAATAAAATAAACAAACATATCCATTGGCAATTTTTATATCCATCGGTTTTCGCGGATTTCTTTAATTTTACATTTTTGCCGTTTTCGAGTGTAACTATTTTTTATTTTTTATCTTAAAATTTTCCTGAAAATAATATGTTTTCTCACACATTTATAAGCAGATCCGAAACTATTCGTCTGTTGAAAAATAGTATAAATTTCAGATTTTTTGATGTTTTTGTGAATAAATCGATTTCGTGTTATATTAACATTTTTACTGAACATAATAAAAACTTACCCATATCCATTAAAAATTTTACTATTACTACACAAAAAAAATAGTGTTTATGAAACCATATTTTTTCCTTTCGTTTCCTAGTGTAATTTATGGAGTAATTTGAACTATATTTTCAATGCGATAAAATGTGCGCCCAACCTTCCCTAAATTATTACGAATTTGGCTAATATTCTTTCACAAATTTTAAATTGGTTTTGAGGTAGCTCCCAATAATAAATATATTTTTTTTTCGTTTCACTTTTTTAAATATTTAAACATATTTCCCCGTTTATTGGCATATTTTCGTGTTTCTGGCCTTTAATCAAGTCCATCATTCAATTCGTCAATTAAAATGTATGTGACTCTCCACCTCAAACGCGTACGTTCCCTACGGCATCTGAAATGACACAGATTGATCTTGGAACAGATTTTGTTAATTTGCATACGACACACAGTGGTCGAAATGGGCCATCTAGCGGAATTTAATTAATATCTTGAAGAATAATGGAGCTAGATGCCTCAAATGTGGCATGAATACTTACTATTGTAGAAGCTTTAATAGGACTGAAAATGGACCATATAGGTCAAGGTTTTGATATAGCCCCCCTTCCCGATTTCAAGTCCCGGCGCTCTAGAGACCACATTTATGGTCCGATCTTGACGAAACTTGGCACAAAGTAGTTTAATAGCATGTCAAATAACTGTTTATAATCTGGACCATATAGGTCTATGATTTAGTATAGCCCCCATACAATGGACCCTCCCGATTTCAGGTCCCAGAGCTCTAGAAACCACATTTATTGTCCGATCTTGACGAAACTTGGCATGAAGTAGTTTTATGACATGCTAAATAACTGTTCATAATCTGGACCACATCGGTCCATGATTTAACATACCTCCCATACAAAGGTCTTTCCCGATTTCAGGTCCCGGCGCTCTACAAACCACATTTATTGTCTGATCTTGACGAAATTTGGCACAAAGTAGTTTAATGGCATGGCAAATAACTGTTTATAATCTTGACCATATCGGTCTATGATTTAATATAGCCCCCACTCAAAGGTCCCTCCCGATTTCAGGTCCCGGCGCTCGAGCGCCGGTCGAAAATGTACATTTAGCGGAATTTAATTCGAAACTATGCAAAGTCAGTGGCTAATGCTTGAATTCGACTATGGAACACATAAACAAATAAATATTACACAATTTTATTGAATTTTAGAGTTTAGAATATACAAAGTTTAAATTTTTTGCATTCCAGGAACAAATAAATGAATGGAAATTTATTTGTTCTTACTCTGAATCAGAGCTATTAGAACTAACATCGTCGTCTTGCATGTTTTGATCTGCAAGCAAATTTAGTACCGCTTCATCTAATTTTATATAATTCCGTGAGTAGTTTGAAGGTCTCTTAGATATCGAGGATATAACTGGATCGGAAGAAAAAAGAAGAGCATGCATCAAATCCTCCATTGTATTTCGTCTTGAATTTTTGCGGGTATGGTGTTGTCTGTAGTTCCTTAAATCCTTGTTTCGCGCTTCTTGCGCTTCTTCCGACATCATACCAATTGGGAGGGATACATTACTTATAATGTCAGCGCCGTGTATTAAAATTTTATGCACGGAAGATGGCATATAGAACCATGGATATTGGTTTACAAATAGTTCTGCTGTTTTCAAACAATGAAAAAAGGGTTCGCTTTGAAACAATCATTGTGCCTAAAAAGTGCATTTATGAGTAAACTTGCAAAAACTTGCAGACCATTTAGGACGATTCACACTCTTAACAGATCAAATAAATAAAAAAAAGAAGTATTGGACTGAATCCGACTGAATCTCAAAAGTTCCACTCCACAAAATATTAGTAAAGGCCATTTGAAATATTCTATTACAATGTTAAATATTACATTAATTTTTTATTACGCTATATGAACACAGGTCACAAACAATAATTATTTTCGTAAATACATACCTTTTTTCTTAAAATAGTCACCTTAAGTTACAAAACTACAGATCAATTGCAATTTTTTCTCAAAATTTGTTCACTGTGTAAAAATGTGCCAACTTTTTTTAGTTTAATTTCTTCAACATATGTTACGTTTGAAAGCTAACAACTATGCGAATATTGATATCAAAACAAAAAGGAAAACGTCAATGGGTACAGTGGAGTGTTGTTAATCAATAACAAATTATACATCACTGGAATTTTAAATTTTAAAATTTGAATTAAATTCCGCTAGATGGCCCATTTCGACCACTGTGCGACATTCCTATTCCTCGTTCTCTCACTTTTATCGTTGTCATCCTCACGCGCAGTTCCTTCACACGAAAGGCATTCTTCAAATCATTCCAGAGACACTATTTTATGGGCCATAAATTCCTATTCAATGCTCGGAGACCACATAAGCATTGTTCGATATAAGTGACCCACATACTTGTGTGGTTGCCGTGTGTTTGTTCTCCATGTTTTTGGTACGCACACACTCGCACTATTCTTCAGGGAGTTGTTAAACGTTAAAATACGATGATGATGCTGCTGATGCTTGTGTCACATTAGTGGTTGATGGAATGGGAGCGTGTTATTGGTTTGTTTTGTTTATTTACACGCTGCGGTCGCCCTACGAACTCTCTGTCCTCCCGGCAGCCGAACGACCTCGTTGCTGTCTATTTGTGCCTTTTTACGAGTTGATAATGCTTGTTTTGAATTTAAATACATCCAATTCGAACGGTGGAAAACAGGGGAACAACCGAGAGTGGAAATTATCTCAAATTACCCGCCATTCAAATCGAAATGGATCTAATAACAATAAAATTAAAGTCTTTCCCAATTTACGTGCACCACGCACGCCTGTCTATGCCTGTGTGTGGAACGTCGTGTCGTGACATCTTAAAAGTCAAAGGTGGCGCCTCCGCTAGATAAACGAAAAAAAAAACTATTGAAAAACACTTCGTTTAGAAGGAACATAAAATATTTCTGTGAGACATTAAATAAAATCCAATTTACTACAATATTTTTAAGGTATGTTTAAATGTCGCTTGTTTTCTTAAATTGTATTTGGTGTATTTGACCTCTTGAATTGTCGTAAAAATGAAAAATATCATCATTACAAGCCAGACAAAACATACGAATCATCGTAATGTTCTTTGTCAGAATAAAATAAAACAGATTTTAAAACAAACTAAGTTAAAGACTGCAATAAATCTTTTCGTTGTTTGTCCGTGCCCTCGTTGGCCGTCGTTAATAGAAATCAAAGTTCATTCAGCCAAGACTCAGACTCACAAAAACAACGTAGAAGTCGTTTTTCTTAAGTTTGAGGTATTGTTGAAATAGAATTTCATGAATTTCGTAGAGTGGTGGTAACAAAGATATTTTGGTTAGAATTGTGTTTGGCGAACTAGTGAATGATTCAATTTAGACAATTTCATTGTTAATGGGAAATTTTACATTTTCCACTCAATATTGCCGCATAGCAAATTATATGATTTAATTCCATAGAGTACATTTTATGAAATATATCGAAATACATCAGCAAAAATTCTCTCATTGGAAATTGGAAAAAGGCAAGCCAGAACTTTGGAATATTTCGAATTTCTAAACTACTACTGAATTTACTCTGACCACATAATGCTAAATAATAATATACTTTTGTTATTTATCTTTAGTTACATTACACTGAAGAAGAGTAAAATACAGATTTATTATCGGTGACAAATAATGAAAATCTGATGTTCAATATTAAATTCTGGCATAAAGGAAGACAATTGTTAAAAAGCCTTAGTAATCTGTCAAGTAAAGGTTGTGGTCATAATACATTATCCCTGTCACTTTATTAGTTTATGTGATTGAACTAAGAAGTATTTTCAGATAAGCTCCAGATGAGTTCGTGAAAAGGGTTTCTATAAATTAGAATCGGCTATAACAAAGTACCATTTTTTTAATTTCTGGTTTTATTAGAACGGTTGAGCTTTGTCATTTAATAATGGAACACATCATTCATATGACTACCACGACTGGCTCGGCAGTACCTCATCCGATCAACCCAATTTTTCAGTACAGCCCAAAATCCACACCAAACAGTGACTCGTTGTTGATGCATTGGCATCTCAATAGTCACGTGTGGGTTCTCGGAACCCCACATGAGGCAATTTTGCTTATTGACATAGCCACCGTGATGAAAATGAGCATCATCTGAAAACACGAAAACTTCTTACAGTTTGCCTTAAAGACTTACTACTTTGAGACTTACTACATCTAAACGAAAGGAGCTAGGACGTCCAAATTTTGCATGAATACGTCTTACAGTTGTAGATCGGTTGGGATTGCAACTGAGCGAAATTAGTCCACAGGGAAAAAATGTTCCCTCACGAAGACTGAAAATAAATTCGGTGTGTACATTCCTCTAACTGAGTGGATACACTATATAAAAGTATGTTTTTTTTTCAAATTCGTACTTTTAAAGAATATGGGAATAGAGGGATAAAAATGGTACCAATTAAACGGCTGCAGCTAGAATAATGAAGTTCGGTGAATACATTCATCTGATTCCGGAGATACGTAAAACGTAGGGGTAAAATGGAAAAAGGGATTAAAATAGTACCAAACAAATGGTCGCAGCTAGAGTGATGAAATTCGGAATATACATCCTCTGACTACGTAGACTACAAAAATAAAAAGTTTTTTCAAATTCGTTCTTTCAAGGGATACAATGGAACAGAGGGATAAAAGTGGTACCAACTAAATGGCTACAGCTAGAATGAAGAAACTCGGTGCGTACATCCCTCTAATTACGTAGACGTACGTAATTATAGGGTATTTTTATCGTACTTTTAAGAGGGGAAAGGAGGATACAATTGGTATCAACCAAATGGTCGCAGTTAGGATCATGGAATTCGGTGTATACATTCCTCGGACTGCATCGACAAGCAAAATAAAAATATTTTTTCAAATTCGTACTTTTTTTACTTTTACGGCAAAAATTGGTTGAATCATGAAGTTAGGTTATCTTGCACTGTGTACTTGAGAGATAATGGATTTTCTAAATTTGTAATTTTGGAATTAAATAAGAATAGAAATACAAACAACTGCAGCACTAATATATATCGTATTTAAGCTTCTTTGAAGATTGCTGTCTAATATTTACTTTTTGAATTGACTTGAAGTATTATTAGTATTTTTTCATATTGACAACTGAAAACTTTCCCGTATTTGGTAGTAGTATTTTAGTAGTAGTATAAATAGCTACAGTCAATACCTTTCGTATGATGCCTAAATGATGAAAATCGGAAGGGAATTGACGCCGCAGTGCTCATTTTTGTAAAAAGTGTTTGAAAAGTTGGCTCTGAAAAACCATCCCCTCATTTATCGTCCGATATGCATGATTTCGACCTCATTCGAAACCCTGCAATAAAACGACCAATGAGTTATTCAAAGACAAAAATACACATTTGTATTTAAAGTACTTGCAATGATCTATTAATACAGAAAAAAATTGGACAAAACTGCTCGTGTATATTTTGATGTTTAGAGTTGTTTTCAGGAGCATCTAGCTCACAGACGGCTTGACCCAGGAACGAAATATTTTGCAGATCATCACTAAACAATCCAATCTTCATTATACACTCCACGAGAGTATTTTGTCTGTGTATTTGTTTGTAACACCCAAAAGGAAGCGAGATAGTAGACCCATTGTTAATTATACCGATTGACTTAGAATCACTTTCTGAGTCGATTTAGCAATGTCCGTCTGTCCATCTATTGTTGTAATCAAATTACAGGTCGCCATTATAGTCCGATCTTCACAAAAATTGACACAAGTAAGTTTTAAGGATCAAGGACGAACGCCATTTAATTTGAGGTAAATCAGTTCAGATTTAGATATAGTCCCTATATAAATGTCGCTCCCGATTTGACTTATTCCGCTCTAGAAACCACATATTGTACCCGATTTTCTTTAAATTTGGCACAACATCTTATAATCGGACCGAAAACAACTATGCAGAAAGTGGGTAAGATCGGTTCAGATTTAGATATATCCCCCATAAAAATTTCGCTCCCGATTTGACATTTTCTGTTCTAGAATATAGTATATAGTACTCCATTTTCTTTAAATTTGGCACAACATCTTATAATTCAACTAAAAACACCCGTGGTTAACGTGGGTAAGATCGGTTCAGATTTAGATATAATTTTTTATATATATACAAATGTTACTCCCAAATGTTTAACCGATTTTGGCCAAACTTTACTTATATTATTATTATCCATGTTTCAATATACCCTCATACAGATGTTCTTTCCGATTTAAACTATTTTGTCAAACACATACATTTACAGGATACAAAAATCCTTCCCGATTTCACTTTTTTACAGAATTGAATTGTAATAGGATAAAAGTGGAGTGTATCATATAGTCGGCTCCGCCCGACTTTAGTCTTTCCTTACTTGTTTTTGGTTTGTGGCCCATCGTATTCTACATATCCTAGGTAAACTTAAATCCCCTATAACTCGTATACCGGTGCCTGAATACCATTAAGAAATGACCCTTCCAGTGTCCATATTTCATACAGTTTGTCTCTGAGAGTGAGGGTATATATAAGTCGTTTTAACCGACTGAAACTAATTTACAATTTTTTTTTTAATTTTTGTTTAACGAACAAAAATCCCATAAAACCAGATAAAAACATATTTTTATTATAGCTGACATCTTAACGAAAAAAACAAAGCTCTGTTTGTAGAAAATCTACATATGAATGTAGAAAAAGACGTCACTAGAGAAAGTGACTTAAAAATATATTTTTTAAACTGTCCACTTTAACATAAATAATATATAGCCCTATTATACTTATACATACGATGTTATCTATCTTTTGTTATAAATTACAACAGTTTCCTATGGCGTTTGTTTTAGGCTTGTTTTAGGAAAAAAAGTTGGCCAATTACTATCCAAAACGTATATAAGAAATGTCTATATTTTTAATATTAAATAAATTTGCATTTTATAAGAAATATTATGGTAATATCCCAGTTCAAATCAAATCTCGAAAAAATGCAAAACTTTTCTACTGATTACGAACATGTTATTAATAATAATAATAACTAAAAGATGGTCATACTTGAAATTTGGAACAGAACAGAAACGGAAGCAATGTATTATTTTTTTGGGATTTTATTTATTTTTTTAATTTTTAGTCAATATCTTCTAAATGGAAAGAAATGAATTTTATTTTTTTTTGCATGTATCTGCTCAGGTGTAAAATATAGAGAAATCATCCTCCCTAACTTCAAGGAAGAACACCATTATTTTCTGAAGGTTTTCGATTTGACATGAAATGACTCATGTATGCGACTGTATGTATGTATTGCTTTGTATTTGCTGTCGTTCATGACAACATAAAACCGGATTCATTTAATACGTGACACGTGATTATTGACGCTTAAACTTTTATCACTAATTGCGTTCATTAACACCGGCAAGGACTACACGTCTGGCTGGCTGACTGACTTGTTCAGTCAACAATCTCAAAACAACAAAGTTTGGCAATAACATTATTGTTGTAACAATTTTGTGTTACAAATAAAACAACGCCTAGTGAAGTTTTTTGCTCTACTTTTAAATCCATAAAATCAGATAATATGAATCTATGACACGTTATGGTTGTCACTGTAGGTGGCTTTAATGAAAAATTCCGGATACTGTGACGAATTCCGGACACAATGAAAATGAAATTTAAAGCCATTATCATCAAACAGCACAAATTCTTGGACAATCATTTTGGAAAACTGTATAATTCAAACATTTCCCAAGAAAGACCGAATGTTTTGCGGTTAAGTTAAAAAATAAGATATATTTACAGGCATTAGGCGAACACGTACATATTTGGAATATTTCCAATGTTGATACAGAATGATGCTCATTCAGGCTCTTGTTTATGTGTGGAGACAAATGGTATTCATTTTAGATAACAGAAGCAATTCGCCGCCTATGGAAACCAATCCAATTTGCTAGAAAATTCAAATTCCATATTTACATACGCACTTTTGTACATAAATATTTTTCTCTTGTAGATATGTATTGACAGCTTGTCTGTCTTGGTTATTTGTGTAGATCATTGGAATTGTCATATTTTTAGATTTTACCATTTATGAACAATTTGATTAGTCTGGTCACACAATAGATAAAACTCACACTTGGAATGCTTTAAAAATATATGTATATTTTTGTAAAATTTTCGACAGTGAGAAAAATTTGTGCGGAAAATATATTTATATTTAGTGGCAGAGATACAGCCGACCGATTTTGAGCAGACAAGCCGTCGCCTACGAATGCTTCTGCTTGAGCCGCGCCGCCGCCGATTTTATCGGCTCACATCGACTTCAACCACGCCGCCAATAATTTTTTTAGATCTGACGGATTTCTAAATCCACCAATCTTACTACCAAAATAGACAATCCACTTAAAATTACAAATGAAAATATAACTGTCGAATTAGATAACTAACTACTGTGGAATATATGAATCTTTCTTTGAATTGGGTATCCCACTATATGATGACGTCGACAGTAAATTAAATGATTATATTTTGATTTTATAGTCGCATTTATATAAGTAAATTCCAGTATGCGTATACTCTAATCAAAGTGTATTATGCGTCCTTTCATAGATATATTTAATCTGAAGACGTTTCTCTTGTACTCTTGTATGGGACACAAAGCCACAAATCTCGCAACGATGATCTTCGTCGGCACACATATTTATATTTAAGAAATGAAATTGAAATGTCCTCCGACTACAATACCATTTGCACTGTTCGGACATTTTTGGAACGTGAACCTCATTATTACGCTTCTTTGGTGTGTCAAAGTAGGTAGAGCTTTAGCATTCTTTGGAAGGATTATGGATTATCAAGATGTCTGGTCAAATATGCCTTGCAGAAGATCTGTAATTGCCAAAAAATTTATTTAAATTCATCCATATTATGGGAATGGATTCTCACTCCCAAAAAATAATGACATGGGATAATAATATTAAATTATGGGAACATTGGCTAATATTAACATTATTAATAACATTAGAATTAGAATACTTGCCAAAAAATGAAAAAAGTACTAAAAACCAATACAAATTGTTACTTCCCTTTTCTCAAAATTGGCAAATAATTTTCGTAATGAGAGAACGAGTCGACAAATCAGCCGAAAGCAGCCGCCGCCGATAATTGTGGGTCGGCTTGTAACTCTGTTTAGTGTACACGACCGAAGCAATTTTTAGGTGATATTCTTCAGAGGTTACAAACTTCTTATTTATTTTGAGTTTGACTACAACTTGAATAACTGCAATGTCAAGGTCATTTCTTCAACCCTATTGAAACTAAAATCTAAAATATTATATTCGAAAATTATTTTGTTGCGACATCATCTAAAAGCTTGTTCACATTAGGAAGATTTAATGGTAAACTATTGAATTTAGTAATTTGACATCATTCAATGACCGTGTAGCCATAACAAATGTTAAGCCATCTGCTTATATTTATTATATTTTATATTAGAATTGGCTATAAAAAAGTACTGCTTATATTTTAAAATTTCTGGTATTATTGGAAAGATTGAATGGAACACAATATCATTCATATGACTACCACGACTGGCTCGGCAGTCCGATCAACCCAATTTTTCAGTACAGCCCAAAATCCACACAAAACAGTGACTCATTGTGGATGCATTGGCCTCTCACGTCTCGTGTGGGTTCTCTGAACCCCATGTGCGGCAATTTTGCTAATTGACATAGCCACCGAGATGAAAATCAGCTCCATAAAGGCTGAACTGAAGGCCGATCTCTTCCACGTAAATTTCTTACAGTTTGCATAAAAGACTCACTACTTTGGCAGCAAGTTTTTAATATTTCCCAATTCTGTTCGAACGTATAGCGTCCCATTTTGCAAATGTAAAACATAAACCTGAAAATAAAAATAAAAATTATTGTTATTCTAACTTTCAAAGTCAAAGTAATCGGTAGTTCAAATTTAAATTTTAAATGGCCCACACTATAGCAGATTCGTATAATATAAAAAACAGCAAAGGTCCCAAAAATACTGCCCTGAGGTACATCAGATGTAGAAATATAAATATCAGAATGAAAACGGAAAATATTAGAATGATAACCTTATTCAGCTAATTTAAATATCAGAATATTATGCGAAGCTTTATAAAAAGCTTTTGAAAAGTATGTAATAATACATTCTTCAAATTTGGTTGTGTATAACCCAAATAACTAGTAGCTGAAATCCATGCAGCACCGGATTGATATAACATTTTAGATTCGATTTTTATTTTATTTATCAAAAATCTTAGGAATATTCGGAAATTTAGAAATATGTCTGTGATGTTTAACATAACTTTTACTCATAACCTACTCTACAGAGTAGGATATATATCATTTGGGACCGGAAAAAATTGTAACGCATTGAAGAAGTGACTTAAAACCCTAAGTATGTTTGGACCATCCGTTTCATGACTTTTCTAAGTGTCTGAGCCATGTCCGTCCGTCCGTCTGGCTGGTGTACACGATAACTCTGGAAAGGAGTTAAGGAATCGATTCAAACTTTGCGCATGGTAATATTTTTTCCCAAACTTCGTTAAAGTTCGAAGATGGGCGAAATTGCCATGCCCCTTCTGGTACCTCCCAAACAAATGACCCATATTGTAACTTCCACATGGATATTAGCAATCAGCTATATTTTGGTAACTGATAATCTTTTTATAATCTCTTTAAGTCTACTAAATATGACGGGGTTTGCCACGCCCCTTCCAGTACCTCCCACACAAATCACGCAAAACTACGTAAAATTAAAGCTGTTATAAATTCTATACGGATGATCGGAATACTGTGAAATTTGATATTTAGCAATGGTTTTATAGTGATTACATTCGCATGTGGAATGTGGGCGATATTGTCATACCCCTTTTGGGAGGTACTCCCACACAAAGCGGCATAAACTTTGGTTATCATAAAACCGACATAACATCAGTACGGGTAGTCATAATCATTTGGAATTTGATATTTAAAATGTTTTTATAATCACTTTAAACCTAAAGCATATTTACGTTTTAGCCACTCCCCTTCTTGTACCTTCCACACAATTGTCTCTCCCCCGTAGGTACAACAAATTTAAGTCCTTCGTATGGAAGTTCTCTGAGAGTGAGTGTATATATAAGTCGGTCTAACCTACTGACGTTGTCTTACTTGTTTTTTTTTTTCATCTTTTGCTGCCAATTTAGAAAAAATCGACTATCGTTCTAACAAAAAAAAACAATATTTAAATATTAAAGATCTATGGATATTTTTTTATTTTTATTTAAATTTATAAAATACAACTGAATACATTGTTTTATTCTGCAATAGCAAACAAAAAAAACAAGTGCTATATGGATAAATGTAGAAGTCGTTGCACTTTTTGTAGAAACAAATTATGAAAGTTTTTTTTTTTTTTGAGAAAAAAGATTTTATTTTTTGAAAAAAAAGATTTTGTTTTTGAGAAAAAAAGATTTTTTCTCAATTTTTTTTCTTGGAGACTGTTCCTAAACCATTGCTTTTATGTGAAAGTGAAATTTGCTACATTTGTAGCCATAGTAATTATATTTGATCGAACATAAAAGCGGGAGTGATCGTACCTACGTTTCCAAAATGAGAATACATATATTAAAGGTACCTTCGACGAATATTGGTATTTTAGTATTTTTTTTAAATTATCCATAAACAAATTGTGCGCTGATTTTATGAATCAGTGCATTTGTGCACAGAAAATACATTTGTAGTTCTCGGGCACATATTTTAAACAATTTTTAACTTTACAGCCAAAATTTATACTTGGATAGATCGCGAAAAAATTAAATAACAAAAATGTCATGCATACAAATCATTTTGCAAAAATATCCAATTTGTATTTTTTGTTTATCGTGATTTTCCGAAATGTCCAAATTTGTTGTCGAAAAAGATCAACTTCGAAACTAATATGGTCCAATTTTAACCCTAGTATTTTTGTTGTATAAGCTGGCGTGTAATTTTGTTATTTAAGCGTGAATAACTTTATTTACAATGTTGGTGTCTTCGGTGGCCCCACTGAAATTTTCTGACAAATTTTTTCGTAGAACATTTTTATTCCTAAATCTCCCTTTTCAAAGGCCTTTTTTGATTTTCTCGAGAAAGGGTCAAATTAAGCCATAAAGATAATTTCTCTCCAGCTCTAAGATCTTCCTCAAAAATGATGAGGATCATTCCACAACATAGTTCTGACAAAAAAATGAAAATACACATACTTACATATGCAACTCAATGAGATGCGTGTAAGATGGCATGTGTGCTTTATTACTTGGTGCGATTTTTTAAACTCAAATTCGGCAAGTGAGTTGTGCTTCTCGTTCGTTTGTGAGAATCATCTCCTTATTGAGGCCGGTTTGATGTTGAAAAGTCGCTGCGAAGCCACTTGGAAAGACTTTTGACATGGTCGAAATCATGATCGTGGTAGTCTGCAGCCAAGTAATAAATGTCACCATTCCATTTGTAAATAAATTTGCATTCTATTAAATATAGAAGCAAAATGGTCTTGAGCCAGGACAATATCCCAGTTCAAATCAAAAAATTAAAACTTTGACCCACTGTAAAAAAACCGGGTGAACTATAAGTTTATTCTGCAAAAATGGTCTACTCAACATGCATAGAAGGGTTCCATTCAAAAAGTCTTAATTTGTTAAACAGTGTATTTATCGATTCTTAGAAAAATCTAACAAAAAGCTCGCTCACGACTTTTGAAATATTAGCAAATATGTTTACCAACTAGTAAACGGTTTAAATCGAAACATCTTATGAATCGTCATGAAAAATTCCCAAATTTCATTCTGAGTAGTATGCAAAGTAAACTGTGTTTGTGCAACACCCTAATGTACATGCCTACGTATGTCTATTCCGCATACAGCTCTATACAAATCCATAGACAAATGTCAGAATTTCCAAGGGAAAAGAAGTCCCCCCACAGGATACTCCATCATCCATGCAACAAACAAAATTTCTAACTTGTGTGTGTAACGAGTCTGTGGAAACTACGATGGCAACTGTTTTATTTATTTGGTAGGAGGGCGATGGGATAGATCAGATCGGTTGGAGGAGAGGGTAGTCAGGGTGATTTAAGATGTTTCTTTTTTTTTTCTTAGCAAATTGTTGTTATTGTTAAATATAATAATATTTTAGGAAAACAAAAAACCTACATACAAGTGTTTCTAACGCCGTAGGCTTTGTACATACGAATATACATACATTCATAATATTAAGAAATATATTTACATACAAGAATATGTACGTATATTCTCGCATCCTTAAACTGCTAGAATTCCATGTTCATATAAGGAATTCAGAGAGAATTTCACAAAACTTTTTCCAGGTCAAAAGTCATTTTTTATTTTTACGCAGACTAGTAATCCACATTCTTTTTGATTACAGCCTCCACCTCCAGGATGGGGGTATATTCACTTTGTCATTCCGTTTGTAACACCTTGAAATATTCATCGGAGACCCCATAAAGTATATATATTCTCGGTCGTGGTAAAATTCTAAGACTATATAGCCATGTCCGTCTGTCTGTCTGTTGAAAGCACGATAGCGGCCGAACGAAATGAGCTAGGAGGTTAAAATTTTGCCTAAGTGTGTCTTATGGTTGTAGATTTGCAGGGATTGAAAGTGGGAGAAATCTCACAAGGACTGAAAATATCCCTAATATTTAGAGTATATCAGCCTGTTTTTTGAGTATATTAGCTTGTATTTGTGATATTTGCAATGCGAATTCCCTTTATAGCATAAAAGGATGTTTTTTATTTGTAGGGGGCGAAATGGGACAAAAAGGGATAAAAATGGTACCTATCAAACGACAACAGGTAGAAACATGAAATTTGGCGCGCACATTCCTCTAATAGAGTAGATACATAATATAAGAGTATTTTTTATAAATTCGTACTTTTAAGGGGTAAAATGGGGATAGAGGGATAAAAATAGTACCAACTTAACGGCTGCATCTAGAATAATGAAATTCGATGTATACATTCCTCTGATTGCGTAGACACGTAAAATAAAAGAACTTTCCAAATTTCGCACTTTTTTGGGGTTCAAATGGAAAAAGGGGATAAAAATAGTACCTACCAAATGAGCAGCTAGAATCATGAAATTCGGAGTATACATTCCACTGACTGCGTAGACACGAAAAATAAAACGTTTTTTCTAAATGCGAACTATCAAGGGATACAATTGCTACAGGGGATAAAAATAGTACCAACTAAACGACTACAGCTAGAATAATGATATTCGGTGTGTACATCCATCTAATTGTGTAGATACGTAAAATAAAGAGATTTTAGATAGTCGTACTCTTGAGGGGGCAAAATTGGAAAAAGGGGATAAAAATGGTACCAACAAAATGGCCGCTGATAATATCATGGAATTCGATGTCTACATTCCTTTGACTGCATAGCCACGTAAAATATTTTTTTCCAAATTCGCACTTTATTTTGTTGCTTTTACGACAAAAAATGGTAGAACCATGCAGATGTTTTGTACTGCGTGTGTGAGAGATAAGGTATTTTCAAAATTTATACTTTTGAAGTTAAAATAGGATGGAAATACAACCAACCAAACGACAGTAGCTGAAAATGCACTCTCTGTCCCCCAATATTTAGGGTATTTATGATTGCTGCCTTATATTTACTTTATGAATTGAAGTATTATTTCCATTATATATATATACATATTATACAAATATTGGTAGCCTTGGCTTATTAATTAAATTTCTGATTTTCATGCAGTTAAAAATTGTTGCGGACATTCCTCTTGTAGCTTGGAAGCAACACAAAGAAAATAAAAGTTTTAGCTGTCGAAATGGGACAAAAAGGGATAAAATATGGTACCAATGATACGACAACACTAGAATCATGAAATTCGGTGTGTACATCCCTCTAATTGCATAGAAACGTAAAATACCAAACAAAAAAATGTGCAAAAACATTATCACAGTTGAAAAATGGCTAAAAATTGTTTAAAAATTTGTGTTTTTGTGGACAAAAGCACACAGATTTCTTAATTTTTCTTAAATAGGCTGTATATCGTTCAAAAGCTCCAGGTTTCTTCTTTTCAAATCAGATGTAAAAGTGAAAATTGGTTGAAAACCAACTAAGTTACGGGTATATAAGTGTGCAATGGTACGAAAACCGGTTTTTACCCGTAACTCAAGTACTTGGGGGTGTCTGGCAAATTTCAAATACAGATTCTTGTTCTACTCCACAATGCCTCCAAGAAAAATAATACCACTTCCCAGAGTTTTTGGACTGGCGCACAGTGTAAACAGTACTTTTTTATAGCCGATTATAATTTAAAATGTTACATGGCCCACCCTATAGTTCATAACAAAATATTGGCATCTAAAAAATCTGTGGAATCTTTGATGTTTGCAGTTTCATTCTAGGAAAATGTTAAGCTATTCTAGTCATATTATTGCTTTTGACGTAACCATATTTGAACAATGTCAATATTTTTAATTAAAATTAATTCTAATATTCCATTTGGCTGTTGGTATTTTTAAAAACTCTGGTAATTTATAGAATGTTGCAAACAATTGTGACCCCCTTTAATGTACGTACTTAGTATTTATCTCTAACATATCCTAGTTCCTTATTCCTAGAAATATGCTTTCTTGGAATTTTTAATATAAACCTGTGAAATGTCTGAAATGAATTATTTTTATATATCGCCTAATTACACATAACTTATTTTCTTCATTTCCATTTCAGTTTAAGACATGTTACGTGGACAATGCTTCAAGCCAACATGGTCACTAAAACACAAGGAACACAGCCAATCCCCAGCAAAGCCATGCCAGAGGCAACGGCGAGATACAGAAGCAGCAGCAGCAGCTGCCCCAGCAACAGCAGCCATAGAACGACGAGCAAGTCGGCAACAAGCCCCCTGTGGGCGATAGTTTTTATGGTAAGTCATACATCATGGCAGCGCCAATAAAGTCGGAGCTGGATGTGTGTTTGAAAATGTTTCAATTGCTATTTAGTGAATACTTACTTGCGCAGCATCACCCTCCATTACCATTCCATTCACTGGCCATTAAGCCAGTGCTGTGATGTTGGGAATCCATCAGTGAGAGGCCATAAAATGTTAATACGACATAAAACCAATTGTTATTTTGTACATGTGTGCGCGGGGAAGTGGATTGGTGGGTTAACCTCCACTGCTGCTCACCCCTCCCCACAATCGCACAACATAACATTAAGGAGTTCGTGGCCATATCATAGGATAATAATACTAGAACAGTTTCCCCTTGCTGCCCATTACGCCAGCAACTCCACTGCTAAAATGAAGTATGTAAGTGACTTCAACCAGGATCTTGGATGGTGGAAGTACATGTGTGTGTTGTATGTGTAAATAATTTAACTCGGAAGGATATTTGTATGCATTGGAAGACGATGTAATGTCTTTGGCACATGCCTTGTCATAATATATGGTTGTTATGCCTAATGGTTTCCTAGATTTCTGCAGCCGAAACCAGAAAGTAATTTGGGAGAATGTTTGTTGAAAGATTTCACAAATTTCAAGTTCCTGGAGATATAACAGGAAACCTGTTCAAAGTTATATCTGCCGATGTCAGAAAGAGAAAGGGAAGCATTCGCAAATTTGTATACCCTCACTCTACAGAGTAGGATTGTATATATCATTTGGGATAGAAAAAAGTGTAACGCATTGAAGTAGTGACTTAACCCTCTAAACCGCAAAAATGTCCGATTTGTATCCACTTTAGAAAAATGGAAAATAGGAAAATATGGTAACAATCTTTAAATTCGGTGTGTACATCCCAGAAAATGCGTTTTCTACACAGCATCGACAACATTTCATTAAAAACGTTAACGAGTTTTCAATAAATATTATTTACATATATATTTCGCCATTAATGGCTATGTGCTTATTTCAACATTCATAGTGCTCGATTTTTAAACATGCAAAAGTGGAACCATAAAACCGCGAATAATACGAAATTTTGAAAACTTTTTATTCGTAGCAATTATTAATCCTCTTTAGATTAAACTGTAAAATAGTGATTAAAAATTACTCTTGAAATTAAGGAGAAAATCATTTTTTATTCGCTCTCTTGAAAAGTTGTGTTTTTGTTCATAGCCACTTTTGAATATGATAACTACGGCTGTGGGTTTGCCGAAAAATACAGGCGGGAAACTTTCACATTTACATATTGAGTAAAGTTGAGTCCTACATAAAACTTTTTGTCCAGGAAATTTATAGGTTACTAGCTGAACCCCGCCCGCTTCACCAGGCAATAAAACAAACAATAAACTTAAAATCAGCTTTCATATATGTACCAATTCCAATCAAGGCACTTCCCTGAGATACTAAAGAATTGGATATGTTCCATGGAGAGCATTGAAGTACAGAACTTTAACCAAATTGATTTTTGGTTGAGTGTGATTCTCCTCCTATCCATTACCAAAACAAAAAACTTCATTCGTAAGTAGAAATTACGTAATCAGGAATTCGAATGTACTACATTCAAAACACATAGAAAATCAATCAAATCGTCCAAATCAAACAACACAAAAAAAAGATTTTCTTTTCTTAAGTCGGCATGTGACAAATGGACATTTCTTTTTTGTAACCTTTCTTTATTACTGTGCTAAGAAATTCCAAATTAAACGTGTAATTTTACAAAGTTCAAATCAAAATGTTCCCATCTTTCAAATCCCGCCCATTTATTTATTAACTTACACAATAATTTAGGGGTTCAAGTTTCAAGTTTATTAATCAAAATCATAGTTATATCTAATACTTAATAATTAACAATAATGAGATTTTATCTCAAAGATATTTCAGCAAGTGAGTTCTCGGTAATAATACATAAATAAGGTTAATTTCATTTTAATCTAATTATAGGAAAAATGATATAAAAACCTATACGTGATTTATTGGGGTTTACAAATAAAGGGTGATTTTTTAAGAGCTTGATAACTTTTTAAAAAAAAAAAACGCATAAAATTTGCAAAATCTCATCGGTTCTTTATTTGAAACGTTAGATTGGTCCATGACATTTACTTTTTGAAGATAATTTCATTTAAATGTTGACCGCGGCTGCGTCTTAGGTGGTCCATCCGCTTAGTCCAATTTTGGCATTTCCACGTTTTTGAGTAACAGAGACCCAATTGGTGCGAACGGCGACGAATCGAAAATTGGTGGTCATCATTAACACTGGCCGATACAGCTGCGATATTTTCTTCAGTTCGCACTCTACGTAAGCGTGTTGGTGGTTTAATGTCCAACAATGTAAATTTGGTGCGAAATTTAGTCACAATAGCCCGAATAGCCGCTTCAGTGGGTCGATTAAACTGACCATAAAATGGAAGCGCGCAATGAACTTTCTTAACAGAGCACGCATTTTGATAATAAAATTCAATAATTTGCAAGCGTTGTTCGTTTGTAAGACGATTCATGATGAAATGTCAAAGCATACTGAGCATCTTTCTCTTTGACACCATGTCTGAAATCCCACGTGATCTGTCAAATACTAATGCATGAAAATCCTAACCTCAAAAAAATCACTCTTTATATAGAGAAAAGTATTGTTTAAAATATGGTTATTAGGGAATAATCTATATTAATACAATATTTCAGTTTGAATAAATTCTTGTTTTGTTAATATTCTAATTCTAATAATGCAAATCTAGACTCTCGCGTATTTTACAATAATGCGAGTTTGCAACTTTTCGGAAATGATTGGCATTTAGTTTCTTGATAAAGTCTAAAAAGAGCAGGTATCCAGTTTCATCATGCAGTTGTGGAGAGGGAAATCGCCAGGGTTTCTTATGTATCATTTTAAGGCATTTATTTTGAATCACTTGCAGTGTTTTCAAATGAGTTTTAGCAGCGCTATGCCAAATAGGAGATGCGTAGGATAAAATGGGTCTAATTACACATTTATATATAAGATTTTTGTTTCTTAAGCTGAGTGTTGATCTCCGATTCAAAAACGGCCATAATGCCCTGAATGCCTTTATAGCCTTTTGACCAATTGATGCAATGTGTTTACGAAATATAAGCTTCTTGTCCAGAGTTACGCCTAGATAAGTTACATCGTTTACAACTGCTACATTATTTCCGTGGAAATTAAGTTGCCGGTTTGGATTTCACTTAGGTGACTTATTAAAGGGAAAAATAATAGGGGTATCGGTGTCGAATATACTCTAAAACAGGTTTTAATTTCGTATGGAAGGGACACACCCACTTTTCGCAAATCATTACACAACTATTTACACTGGATCTACTCACACACATTTTCAGGTGTCATAGAACTGACAATATTCGATAATAGGTTTAACTTCGCAAGGGAGGTGCCACGCCCAGTTTTTTAATACCGCCAATTTTTTTGCACAACTGTGCAGACTAACCATTAGTGAACTTTCACACAAATTCAAGACTCTCGCTGCAACAGTATTCCGAATATGCTAATTTATAAAAACAAACGAATAAATCCCCAATGCCACGCCCACTGAAAATATCAAAAATGTATGTAGCCTATTTTCACCACCGATTCAGCATGAACATACTGTGAAAATTGCAAGAAGATCGGTCCTGTAGTTTAGGCGGATATAAAGAATAAACAAACAAACACAGATTCATTTATAAATATATATATATAGATAGGTATTCACTACAACTCACAAAATTACAACAACTATGAATACTGACAAGACCACAATAATCACCAAATGATAAATGTATTTTTCAACTACTTATTCTTGCCATTAATTTTCATATTATAGTCACTTTATTATTTTCTTATTACGCCTTGGTTTTAATTAATTTCTAAAACTGACATATATCCGAATTAATCCTACTTTTGTGAACAGCATAATTTAAGTGGCGTTCCCACCTAACTTTCCCTAGTAAGTTTTCTTGATTGCTTGTAGTTTTGCCATAAAGAAAATATATGAACATTTAGCAATTTCCATTTTTTAATTTCTGCCAAAAATGCATTTCGGACTAATGTGCACTGTATGTTGGAGTCACATTGAACTGTAATTAAAGCCGAAACATAACATGATGGATAAGTCAATTTGGAGTTGAGAGTCTTTTTCCAAATGTAGATGCGTGTACGCCTATTGTCTTTGTAATGCCTTTTTGAGTGAACGGCACTCTTTCTCTCGCTCACTTGCAATCACGACTTTTTATTGTTTCAGTCACCGAAAACGTAGCCACGTCAATTGTGAACAATGGCAACCATGTGAACGGAATCGACCGGCATTATTTCCGCTCTAATTCATGATGACTGTAAAATGGACATGACATGGCAGCGGAATGGGATGCAAGTTTTTAACTTTTTGTTGTCCACAAAAAATGTCCGTTTTATTGGACAATCCAGCTCTATACATTTGCAGTATATTTGAAGAGTGCATTTCTTTTTTTTTTGTGGGGGAGGCTGTTGACCAATTGATTCAGCCATTTGGTTTAAACAATGGCCTCGTGCCGCTGTTGGCTTTTACTTTAACGCCAAAAAAGTGAATCGCAGAAAACTTGCAGGATTACAATGGCCTTAAAACAAAAGAAACGGTCACAGAAAGCTGTAAAAATGTTCAATCGGAGTTTTTTGGCGGAAAACATATCTGAAAACTGCATACATTTGATGCAAATGCATCAGTGGGTGTTACGAGGTGGGAATGTCAAAGTTTCAAAAAGATTTCAAAGGTTTTTCTTTATAGTTGGTTGTCCTGTTTAAATATATTTTTATGGCTGCTACATTGATTTTGTGTTGAAATCATTTCCATTTCCTTCTGCCGATAATTAATGAAATCAAGGTCATTATAGAGTTCTTGGTCATTACCTACCATACCATTCGTTCCTCATATTTATATTAACCGTCTTTCAGGAGGAAATAATGATTTCTCTTCCTGAAGTTTTTTTCTTCTTGGAAATTGTATTCATTTCCTTAATTAATTCATTTATTTCTTTGGTAGTTTTCTGTGCGCCCCCGACTCTGCAAATTAATTTATTATGTCATTCTCCGAAGAAGAAAACCGAGGGCCAACAATAATAAAATGCTCTAAAATAATACACACAAAATGATAAATTAATTTTGTAATGCAGACTTTGGCAACAGACCGATGTGGACCTTTCTGGCCATTCGAAATATGTATTGAAAGCAAATGTAAAATATGCTGCTGCTTTGGTCCATCACACTTTCGCATTGCTCGATTTTTAAACAGAGTTTCCTGGTCTTTAATTGTATAAAGTTTTTCACTTTTACCACATTTGAAATGATTTCGGTTGGCTGTTGTTCGCAATAACAACTCAAAATGACCAGAAACCATTAACGACATTGTTTGTTATAAAGGGTGATTTTTTAAGAGCTTGATAACTTTTTTTTAAAAAAAACGCATAAAATTTGCAAAATCTCATCGGTTCTTTATTTGAAACGTTAGATTGGTCCATGACATTTACTATTTGAAGATAATTTCATTTAAATGTTGACCGCGGCTGCGTCTTAGGTGGTCCATTCGGAAAGTCCAATTTTGGGCAACTTTTTCGAGCATTTCGGCCGGAATAGCCCGAATTTCTTCGGAAATGTTGTCTTCCAAAGCTGGAATAGTTGCTGGCTTATTTCTGTAGACTTTAGACTTGACGTAGCCCCACAAAAAATAGTCTAAAGGCGTCAAATCGCATGATCTTGGTGGCCAACTTACCGGTCCATTTCTTGAGACGAATTGTTCTCCGAAGTTTTCCCTCAAAATGGCCATAGAATCGCGAGCTGTGTGGCATGTAGCGCCATCTTGTTGAAACCACATGCCAACCAAGTTCAGTTCTTCCATTTTGGGCAAAAAAAAGTTGGATATCATCTCACGGTAGCGCTCACCATTCACAGTTACGTTACGATTCGCATCATCTTTGAAGAAGTACGGTCCAATGATGCCACCAGCCCATAAACCGCACCAAACTGTGACTTTTTCTGGATGCATTGGTAGCTCTTGCAATGCTTCTGGCTGATATTCACTCCAAAATCGACAATTCTGCCTATTTACGTACCCATTGAGCCAAAAATGAGCTTCGTCGCTGAACACAATTTCTTTCTTTCTGAACTTTCTTAACAGAGCACGCATTTTGATAATAAAATTCAATGATTTGCAAGCGTTGCTCGTTAGTAAGTCTATTCATGATGAAATGTCAAAGCATACTGAGCATCTTTCTCTTTGACACCATGTCTGAAATCCCACGTGATCTGTCAAATACTAATGCATGAAAATCCTAACCTCAAAAAAATCACTCTTTATAACCACACAATTTGAAAAGCAAAGTTATTATTTGCAGAGCACAGTGTTGCAAGAAGAAAGCACTTTAGCTATTAAGCTTTTTTTCGGTATGTACTCAATTTGATTTGAACTCGGATGTCCTCCCTCTTCAAGACCAATTTTCGTCTATATCTTTCAGATGACGATGGTGTCAGGTTTATATGTAGCCCTCTTGCTTTGGCTTTTTCAGCTCCACAAACCACATATAAGTTTTCTATCCTAAGAGGTGCGATTTTTAACCTCAATATCTTGAATTGTTTGGAAAGTTTGTATATGCATTGGCCCTAAATCAATGTCAGATATTCGTATGTATATTTCTGAACGATTATGAAGTATCTGTTTTATCTCGAAATTCAAAATGAGCTGAAATCATAACTTTTATAAATATAGATTTTTTTTAATTTATATCGATGACTTAGTCAATGGAACTAACATATCTTATTTAGGATTACAGCTTCAAGGTCACAATTAATAATAATATGACTGCTTATATATACAAAAATTGGCAGATTTCATTAAAATTTATTATTTAATCTTAAGTTACTTAAGAACTTAAGAATGTGTGATATGTTGTTCCATTGACTAAGTCATACATCGATACAAATTAAAAAAATATATATTTATAAAAGAAGAATGGATAGAACTATCCAAACCACATGTTAATTTCAATATTTGTATGCAAAATGTATAGTAGCAATTAATCGATTATTTGCGATAATTTAATCGAATTCGTTATTCGAAAATTGTGATTTTTTCATTATTCGACCAAATATTTGGAAAAACTTATTCGATTAATAGGATAAAATTTGATCAGTTGGATACCCTAGTTATGACAAATTTAGCAATGCACAGTGGTCCCAAATCTATATTTTTTGTCAGAAATTCAAAAAATTAATATTGGAAATTGTTAAATGTGTATATATTTATACACTCCACGAGAGTATTATGTCTTTGTGCATTTGTTTGTAACACCCAAAAGGAAGAGAGATAGACCCATTGTTAAGCATACCGATCGACTTAGAATCACTTTCTGAGTCGATTTAGCAATGTCCGTTTGTCTGTCCGTCTGTCCATCTATTGTTGTAACCAAATTACAGGTCGCAATTATAGTCCGATGTTAACAAAAAATGGCACAAGTAAGTTTGTTAGATCAAGGACGAACGCTATTTAATTTGAGGCAAATCGGTTCAGATTTAGATATAGCCCCCCATATAAATGTAGCTCCGGATTTGACAATTTCCGCTCTAAAAACCACATATTGTACCCAATATTCTTTAAATTTGGCACAACATCTTATAATACAAATAGAAACACCAATGCAGAAAGTGGGTAAGATCGGTTCAGATTTAGATATAGCCCCATACAAACGTCGCTCCCGATTTGACTTTTTCCGTTCTAAAAACCACATATTGTAGCCGATATTCTTTAAATTTGACACAACATCTTATAATACAACTAGAAACACCTATGCAGAAAGTGGGTATGATCGGTTCAGATTTAGATATACATTTATTTATATATATACAAATGTTACTCCCAAATGTTTAACCGATTTTGGCCAAACTTTTCATATTATATTTCACCTATAAACATACAAGGGGATCACAGCGTTCCATGTTTCAATATACCCCCATACATATGTTCTTCCGATTTAACATTTTTTGTCAAACACATACATTTACAGGATACAAAAATCCTTCCCGATTTCACTTTTTTACCGAATTGAAATGTAATAGGATAGAAAGTGGAGTGTATCATATAGTCGGCTCCTCCCGACTTTAGCCTTTCCTTACTTGTTTCTTAATGGCAACATTCCAAGCAATCAAGAAAATGTATTGGAGAAAACCAGGTGGCAACACCGCAAGCCGGAGAGGTATTTAAAGTCTGCCATTCAAACAAGTGGGATTAATTCGTATCTATAAAATACTTAAAATTAAGGCGCAAAAATAAAATAATAAACTGACTTGACATTGAATGCCTGTGTTTGTAGTTGAAAAATATATTTGACATTTTGTGAATACAGTTGTCCTGTCAGTTTTCTTAGGTGGTTTGATTTTGTGGTTCGCAGTGAAAATAAAACTATAAATGTCGTGGACCAAAAGTAATATGTAGGTCTCAACTGGACTCGTAGTGTAAATGTGAAAGTGTTCGTCTGAGTGTGTAGTTTATGGTGGAATTAATATCTGGTCAGCATTTTTCGGCAAACTCCTATAATTGCCACTTTATAGTCTGTAAGGAATATAGTATTTCCATAGACCGAATAAATGAAATGAATGATTTGATGATTTTAACACAATTTTCGATTAGCCTTAAAATAGCCTCTGAATCAGTTTTGTGCACGAGACCCATCACGATCTTAATTGTAAGTTACTTTAAAAGTATCTTTAAAATGTTATATAACATCATTCACGTTTCTGTACACATGTTGCCATTTGTAGCCTATATTTTGCGAACTATGCATCATTCTTTTAAGCTTTCCTAAAAATTGTTTTGGTCTTTACGAAAAGTAACAGAAGAATAAATCTATTTACAGGCGAAATAATAATATTGTCTCTTTTTTGAAAAAAAAAACTTTCTGAAAATTTTATTGTATAACTTCTGATCGAGCTAACACATTTCCAAGAAAATGAAATTTCTGTGATTTTAACGAAAAACCGCAAAAGTTATAAAATAAAACTTTTCAGGAGAACGAAAACAGATTATTTTCATGATTGCGGTTTCGGTAAAAATTTGTTTAACCTTTTTCTTTACTGGCATCATTATAAGTTATATGTATATTTTTCATTTGATAGAATTTCAATTTCGTAGAATGAGGTAGAATAGTTAAGAAAATAACATCTCAACACCACATCAGATGTTTTTGTGAAAATAAATAAATGTGACTTATGAAGACAACAAGAAGTGCACAAGTTTTTTAAAGTGGATATTAAATGAAAAAAAATAATAATATTTTTGAATGAATAACAACATAAGTCATTAAATTTTTTTATTCGGAAAAAAATCGGCTGCAATACATCTTATGTCGACAAAAAAATAGTTAAAAATAGCCATCATATCAAAACACGCCTTTTGAAAAATTTACATTTTCCCCCTGTCAAATTGATCATAACTCAACAATTTTCGATTTTTTTCCAAAAATAAATATAAATTATTTTTATGAGAATAATACATACACATACTTTCAAAACACTCGCAGCTATCGAGGTCAAAAATCGTACCGCTTGACATGGAATGGCTCTATAGCTCTAAGCTGTTTTATAAACATTGTTTTTTAAAACAAATATCTGTAATGATACAATGGGTTTCAATAAAAAAACAAGTAATGAAAGGCTAAAGTCGGGCGGAGCCGACTATATGATACACTCCACTTTTTATCCGAATACAATACAATTCGGTAAAAAAGTGAAAACGGGAAGAATTTTTGTAGGTTTCCTAATCACAGGCTAATCTGACCTGGTCCAATATCGAGAAGAATATTTGTATAGGGACTATATCCAAACATGGAATAAAGTGACCCACTTGCATAAGAGACTCTTCAGATCAAGCATAATGTGTTATGATCAATTTGAAGAAATTCGGTGAATATACGTGGCGGAAAGAGTCAAATTGAGAGCGAAATTTGTATGGGAGCTATATGTAAATCTGAAACAATCTGACCCATTATCACCATGGATGTTTTTAGTACAAATATAAGATATTTCGCCTAATTTGAAGAGGATCTGTTAAAATATGTATTATCTAGAGCAGAAAAAGTCAAATTGGGAGCGAAATTTGTATGGGAGCTATATATAAATCTCAACCGATCTGACATATTTTCACCATAGGGGTTCCTAGTTTAAATATAATATGTTTTGCCAAATCTGAAGAGAATCTGATACAATATGTGGTTTCTGGAGCGGAAAAAGTCAAATCGGGAGCGAAATTTGTATGGGAGCTATATATAAAACTCAACCGATCTAACACATTTTCAGCACAAACGTTTCTAGTTGAAATATAAGATGTTTTGCCAATCTTTAAGAAAATCTGTTGTAACGTGTGGTATCTAGAGTGAAAAGAGTCTAATCGGGAGTGACATTCGTATGGGGGCTATATTTAAATCTGAGCCGATTTTCTTTAAATTAGATAACTTTCGTCTTTGTCCCGAAAAACTTCCTTGTACAAAGTTTCGTTTGGTTCTGCCAACAATTGCGACCTGCATCGTGTTTACAAGAATAGATGGACAGACAGACGGACAGACAGACATTGCTAAATCGATTCAAAAAGTGATTCTAAGTCGTTCGGTATAATTAAAAGTGGATCTATCTCGCTTCCTTTTGGATCTTACAAACAAATGCACAAAGAAACTAACCTCTTTGCATCGGTCCATATTTTATATAGCCGTCAATTAAATGTCCTAGAAATATCTAAAGTGTGTCACCTGCAGTTAAGCTATAGAGTTAGTTTTTTCGCCGTTCTTTTATTATATTTGACTTTTATCAGTCTTCCCTATTACGACATTTGAAACTTATTCACCTGGAAGATTTGTAGTGGATTAATAATATAAACATTGTAAGGGGAAAGATCACATGTCTGCCCATCCGGACTATATACTTTCCTTACTTGTTTTAACTAAATTTGAGTAAGGATTTAGAAGCAGAATTTTTCGAGTTTTTGCCGCATTTTTTTTGTTGCAGAGTTTAATTTTGTTAAATCGGTTGCCAAACAAAATCAGTTGGATATTTTATTTTATTATGTCTTGTTTAATAAATGACCCATTTCGATTTTTTATGGACAAATTAATATTGGGACTTTCCAGTCTCAAAACAAATGATATTTGCACAGTACATTTCCACTTCAGAACTAATATTTCCCCATTGTTCCAAATTATTGCAAAAATTAAATATACATATTTTATGGTTTATACAAAAGTACTGAATTCACACACTGTGCCTGGCGCACAGAAATAAATAATTTCTTCTTTATTGCGGAGGGTGTCCGGCAAGCATTAATAATTAGCGGGGCACTAATAATTATTTATTATTACTTTCTCACCTTTTTGCGGTAACACGGGGGTCAGCTTCGGGTCTCCCCACTTTGTCACAAATTGTTCACAATAACCCTTTAAGCTGTAAAGGTTGTTGTTGGAAAAAACTTTTAAGCAAATCAATAAATCTAATACTTCTTGTTCAACGAACCAGCCAACCAACCAACCATGTTTCCTAAGGTCCCACACAACAAAGCCAACAAAAAGGTCTGCTTCCCCCCAAAAAAAAAGAAAGAGAAGGGCAAGAGCCAGGCGTCAGGTTGACTGGTTAAAGCCCAAATGTACTCAAGTTAATGTAAGGAATTCCTCCCCAAACATATATTATTTACGCACACACGTTGTAACAAAAGAAAAGTTTTTTTCGTTTGTTTGTTTCTTCAGAAAGATTTAATCTGGAAATCAATTTGTGCAAGTGTTGCTCTTAATAAAAATGACTCGAGTGTCACACGCAGCCCCCGTAACGAGGCAAAGGCACAGCCCCCACAGACCGACAGACCATAATGTGGACGTGAAGCATGAAACCAGAAATGGGAAAAAGGCGAAACAAACAAATGCGAGGGAAGGAAATACCGAGAAAAGAAAGAACTTCTCAGCCTTGCAAAAAAGGCTTAGAATTGGAATTTGTATTCGGTCTGTTGTCGCTTATTTATGGCATTACAACCGAATTTGCTGTTGTACGTTGTTGGATTGTATTTCGTCCACCCTCTGTGTTGACAGCACTCGAACAAATATGTCCTTTCTTTAGATTCAGACCACAACCCCTTCCTTCAGGGACACATGTTTTAAATACAGAACGTAAACAGTCCTGCCTCCAGTCCTTAAACAACAATTTATGTTGAAGCCTTTATTGGATTCCACGCATTCAGTCGACATGCAAGGACACAACAAACTGATTCATGTTTAAATTTGCCACACTCTTAAGGAAGACAAATTGAGGTTTTTTCCACTTTAAATTGCGAAAAGGCGTCGTCCTTATATCCAAGAAAAATTCTTACGCATTATTCTTGTCATTTTGCTAGCAGAAGTAATATCCTGGGCGAAAACAAATCAGTAGCGCCAGCTGGATTCGCCTTGGCTGTTCAAGTTGGCAATGTTGTCGTTGCACTTCCTCGTTGGTGATGTTATATTTGTGGCTGCTGTTGGATTTATTGTGTTTTCGAAGAAAGTATTCCATTCAACGAATTCCATGCAATTCACATTTCAGTCGAGTTAATGACTCTTCAACATGCAAAGGTCCTTGAAGGAAGCACTCGAACGCACTTAAACTCACGACGACAGCGACAGCGCGAGCAACACAAAAACGCGGTGACCCTCCTCCTCTGATGGCAGTTCTTTTCTCAAATCTCAGGAAAAATCACGCAAATCGCTATTAAATCGCATTTCATTAAATCAGGTTTCTCTTTGATTCGGATTTGTTGAAGTAGTTCTACAAACGTAACGAGTTAGAGAAGCAGCCAAAGCTTGACAGTCATTGCCAAATAAGACGGACGACCCGTAATATATTTGCTCAATAAATCAAATATCTGCTGGGGAAAAAGACAACTACGAAAAATAAAACAATCTAACTATTGCTGAAGATTAATTCCTCCACAGCACTCCAATGCTGAAATGCAGGGTGTCTTTGCTCCTTTCAACGAACTCAGCCATGATAAAAAATAAACTTTTATTGATTGTTTGTTTTTTCGTGTCCTCCTTGAACAAACGAACGGATAACATTTCGAAAGTAATTGAAATCTAATTGAATACCTCTCGTTTTCCCCTTCCAGTTGCCCAGAATGCAATTGGCAATGCATTGTTTATTTCTCATGTGGGATTAGTTGTAGTTGTTCCTCGTGGGACAAGGATGTGTACTGAATACAACACGCGTCGTGTTTGATAGGTTGACTGCAAATAGTGAACGACTTTTATATATGACGAAAGTACAGTGAACAGTAAAGTAAACAAATGTTAAGAAAAATACAAAATAATTGTTCCCTAAAAAACTTGTAAAAATAGAAAAATAGCTTCTAAGCATAATCTGCACAACAGTGTTGCAATCGTTGTTAGAAATATTTTATACCCTCCACCATGTATTGCATGAAGTTCAGTAACATTACAAGAAATGTCTTCTTTTAATAAAAATTAAAAATATTTAAAAAATAATTTTATAAATAAATATATTTGTTTATTACTTTAAGCCACGCTTATAAGATTTGTACTATATAAATCGTAGTAATACTTCAAGTCAATTCTAAAAAGTAAACATAGGGCAGCAATCTTCAAAAATCGTAAATACCCTAAGTAATGGAGAATAATGGATGCATTTTCAGCAACAGCCGTTTGTTTGGTTGTATGTATTTCCATCCTATTTTAATTCCAAAAGTATAACAATTGAAAAACCATTATCTCTCACGTACACAGTGCATGATAACCTAACTTCATGATCATGTCCATTTTAGCCGTAAAAGTAAAAAATGTACGAATTTGGAAAAATTTTGGGTGTCTTTGGAATTGTATACACCGAATTCCATGATTCTAGCTGCGACCATTTGGTTTACACAATTATAATCCCCATTCATCCACTTTTAAAGTACAACTTTCGCAAATCCCGTTATTTTACGTGTCTACGTAATCAGAGGAATTAAAGGGTGATTTTTTAAGAGCTTGATAACTTTTTTTTTTAAAAAAACGCATAAAATTTGCAAAATCTCATCGGTTCTTTATTTGAAACGTTAGATTGGTCCATGGCATTTACTTTTTGAAGATAATTTCATTTAAATGTTGACCGCGGCTGCGTCTTAGGTGGTCCATTCGGAAAGTCCAATTTTGGGCAACTTTTTCGAGCATTTCGGCCGGAATAGCCCGAATTTCTTCGGAAATGTTGTCTTCCAAAGCTGGAATAGTTGCTGGCTTATTTCTGTAGACTTTAGACTTGACGTAGCCCCACAAAAAATAGTCTAAAGGCGTCAAATCGCATGATCTTGGTGGCCAACTTACCGGTCCATTTCTTGAGATGAATTGTTCTCCGAAGTTTTCCCTCAAAATGGCCATAGAATCGCGAGCTGTGTGGCATGTAGCGCCATCTTGTTGAAACCACATGTCAACCAAGTTCAGTTCTTCCATTTTTGGCAACAAAAAGTTTGTTAGCATCGAACGATAGCGATCGCCATTCACCGTAACGTTGCGTCCAACAGCATCTTTGAAAAAATACGGTCCAATGATTCCACCAGCGTACAAACCACACCAAACAGTGCATTTTTCGGGATGCATGGGCAGTTCTTGAACGGCTTCTGGTTGCTCTTCACTCCAAATGCGGCAATTTTGTTTATTTACGTAGCCATTCAACCAGAAATGAGCCTCATCGCTGAACAAAATTTGTCGATAAAAAATTTCGAACCGAACACTGATTTTGGTAATAAAATTCAATGATTTGCAAGCGTTGCTCGTTAGTAAGTCTATTCATGATGAAATGTCAAAGCATACTGAGCACCTTTCTCTTTGACACCATGTCTGAAATCCCACGTGATCTGTCAAATACTAATGCATGAAAATCCTAACCTCGATACCATCGATATTTCAAGGTGTTACAAACGGAATGGCAAAGTTAGTATACCCTCATCCTGCGGTTTTAACTGGTGTTGACGATCGACCATATGATCGACATCAGCTGATGCTGGCTTGTGGAAGATCGGCATATGACCGACAGCACCTGATTCACACAGAGTTACAAGCCGAACCATAATTATCGGCGGCGGCGGCGCTGTTCAAAATGGGTCGGCGGCGGCGGCTTTCGGCTGATTTGTCGGCTCGTTCTGTCATTCGATTACCCCTATTCTTTTGACAAATTTGGAAAAATGGAAGGAATAATTTGTATTGGTTTTAACACCTTTTCTTTTATTTAATATATATATATTATTGTTCAATATTCGTTAATATTAGCCAATGTTCCCGTAATTTAATATTATTATCCCATACAATTATTTTTTGGAAGTGGGAATCCATTCTCAAAATTTATAATATGGATGAATTTAATAAATATTTTGACCAGACATCTTGAATATCATAATCTTTCCAATGAATGATAATACTATACCTACTTTGACACACTAAATAAGCACAATAGAGAAGCTGTTGTTTAATAAGGCTGTTTTTCTTTAAGCCGGGATAAGAAGCTGCGATAACAAAAACGTTAATAAAAATTTAATTTTTTACACAAAATAAAAAATTAATTGTCGGCAAAAACAATATAAATATTTGTATCAAAACAAAATTTTCAAAAAAAAAATATTTTCTGTTGACTTTTTCGGACTTATCGAAACCATAAATTGGACCTACACTGGATAATTATCCATGCTAAGTCCAATATTTTTAACATAAAATATTTTTGTTAAAATTTGTTTTTATACACACATTGGTATTGCTGTTGGTGATAATTTTAAAAAATAAATTTTTATTTTGAGTTAAATTTTAACTTTATATTTGGTTTTTTCTTATCATAGCTTAGTTATCCAGTCTTTATGAAAAACAGTCTTATTGTTATTTATAGGAATACATGGACACGCGTACTGGAATTGACTTATATAAATGCGACTTTCAAATCAAAATACAATCATTCAACTTTCTATAGACATCATCATATGTGGGATACTAAATTCAAAGAAAGGTCAATATATTTCATAGTAGTAGGATGTCTAAGTCGACAGTTATATTTTCTTTTGTAATTTTATTTTGGTAGTAAGATTTGACTGAGTTAGAACTCCGTCAAATCTCGGCGGCGTGGTTGAAGTCGATATAAGTCGATGAAATCGGCGGCGTGTTGAAGTCGATTTGAGTCGACGAAATCGGCGGCGGCGCGGCTCGTGCATATCCATGCGGCGGCGGCGGCTTGTCGGCTTAAAATCGGTCGGCTTGTATCTCTGGATTCACATATGACATACCGTGACATCCACATGTAGATGGTGTTATTGTTTGTTTTTATGTTTGTCAAAGTTGTTTGTGTGTACTTCGTACGGAGCAGCAATACGTGCTGAAATAAAATATTAAAATCTATTTGTGTTGTATTTTTTATAAATTGTCTCCTCTAGACTCCGTCTAGGGGAGACCAACAGAGCCATTATCCTGATGGAACCCTGTTCAACTGATATATGACCGATATAATTCATACTACAACTTATGAAAAATAAGTAATGGAAACTGTTTGGCACATAAATAATTATAAGTAAGAGATAATGATTGTAAGATTTTTCCGAATTAACCCATAATAGCCAGATTTTTTTTTGAGTTGAATAAATGTATATCGTAAAAATGGACATTCTGAACAATTTTTGTTATACGACATTTTATATTACCCACCCTAAATATATATAATATATTTTGAGATAAAAATGATGTTGTGAAAATCAACATTCTGAACAACTTTTGTATTCTAGGACTTTTTTCATAGATTTTTGGTTGGTTTCATTCGGAATATTAAGGGTTAATATGTCCTTAAAACCACTCTGTATATAACTATTTATTCTCGTCTTAGAATAACTCATTGGTCGGTCGTAGTATTGGGTGTTTAGAGTATTTTTTTGTGCCAACTAAAAATTCATACTTCTTGCACAAATTTTGTAAAAGCTGCTATGAAAAATTAATAGAAGAGTAATTCCATGTCAGGCGGTACGATTTGTGGCATCGATAGCTGCGATTGTTTTCAAAGTTTGGCTTCTTCTCATATTTTTGGAAAACATTAGAAAATTTTCTTTAACGAGATATGATCAATTTAACAGTGAAATAGATTTTTTCAAAGGGTGTGTTCATTCAATCGCCCCTAACTCCTGAAATACTTGACCAATTTTAATGTAATATACTTTTTTTGAAGGCTATAGCAATTAATATTGAAATGTAATGGTGTAGTCGCGTTATATTTCTTATTTTTTTTACAATTTTATTTCTTTTATTTTAATTTTCGAAATAATTGCAATAATACTTTTTTTAAACTTTAAAGTAGTGTTCTGAGTTTGGTTAAATGATGGCTTCTATATTTTAATTTTTTTTTTCGAATTTGTTTTTGCAAAATCAACCAGATTCTGGTTACCAGAATGTCAGTGAAAAAACTTCAAAATGATAATTTTTCAAATAGTTTATTAAAACAAGGTTTAAAAACAATGAAAAAAGAAGATAATGGAAAAATATATTTTTTATTTTTATGATGGTTCAATCGCAAGCTACAAAAAAATTAAAAATGTCTTCAACTACTTTTTCTTGGATTTTTTATTGTTTGTATACACTGAATCAATCATTACCTTGATGTCAGTGATTCAATTTTTTTTGGAAAGAGTTTCATACAGCAGATTTTTTTCTCAGCCAACATTTTCCAATTGCATTTACAAAAAACGAGCGTTGCGACGTCAATTGACTGCACCTGTTTATTTTAAAAGTTATCGTTATTCGTCAGAGTCAAAGAGACGTCTATTTAATTGTATGTCTTGAGCAGTTCATTGCACCAATCGAAATGAGCATATTTATTTCATTAACATAAAGCTCCATCTAGGTGAGAGCACCCTGCGACATTTTTACAGAACTTTTCATTTCCCAAGGATAGATCTTTTTCCGCTTAAAAAGTTCATGTTAATTTATTCTTATTTCATTGGTGAACTTTTTCTTGTTTATAGTCCAATTGGTTATATGAACTCTCTGATTTATACGAACAAACCGTAAACAAAGATGAAATCCTGAAAAGGAAACATTTAATATTATCTCACGAGATTCATTTTCTATGTATTCACAACATTAATCTTTAATTGATACATTATTCATATTAATTACGTGTTTGGATCTCCATACCAAATCATAGTTATTAAAGTATTTTTTTCTCTTTTTTTCCAGTTTATTTTACTTTCGTTTTAACTCTCAATTAATGATCGAAGTGGCAATCGAAACACTCATGTGCTCCTCTTGCTTTGGCATGTGTTTGCGTTTGAACATGTTTGTGGTTGGAGACATTAATCGTGAGACCAATGTTTCTGTCACATTTTCCCACAACTAATGTCTTCCAAGTGTGTATGTAGATGGAGTCCTTCGGTTTTAAGTCTATAAAGTTTACATTCTGGCCATTAAGTGACTCAAAGGTCGATGGTTGTATTGTGTCACTGACGCAGTACTATTAACTACTTAAGTGCTGCATACCAGCCAAAGTTGTGAGAGCTACACTTCCTTGACAGGACTGCTCAGGGCACACATTTCCTTGAAATTATGCAATTACCAAAGTAACTTCGATGTACAACATATTCATGAATATTCAATTTAATTGCCTAGAAAATTAGAAGAGGGAAGCTTCTTGGCTTCTTCTAGTTTCCAACACATTTTATGGCGCTGTAATTACTTTGGGATGCCAGGGCAAGCTATATAAATCAATTTTAAATCGCTTAAGACATATGCTTACTTAAGCTTTTACCTGTGCTAATATGTTGGAAGGACGTATTAAAATGAAGTGTAGCTGACACTCTATTTATTACAAGATTTTAATTTGGTTTACATTGTTTTAATGGAATTTCTTTAAAATAGACATAAAAACAATACATGGAACTACAGTCCACACAACTAGAAATGTATATAATTGGTGATCGGGTTTAATCGCAATTTACAATATCCTAAAGCATCGGTCATTGAGGCACAAACAATTCGGTAAGAAACAGTTGGATTATTATTAGATATCAATAACGTTGGATTATATTTTTTGCGAATTTACTGCCAACAGAATTATTCACTCTTGGTCATCAAATCAACATGATCTCACACCTAGACGTTAGTAAATTCGATTATGATCTCTTCTGGTCTAAGTGTGCCAGATGATTTATATGTGACTACTTTCCACGACCCAAGAAATACATTAAACATGTTGGGACGTATGCCAAGCAACTCCTTGTCCAAATGTTGGCACTTAAAATTTTTGAAATCCCATTAAAATCCTTGTTATATATTAATGATTTGAATTTAATTGAATTTCCAGGAATTTCGTTTAGCTAATGATCAACAACAACATAGAGCTTCGGAAGTGATTGGTTCATACCTTTTGCGAACATCTCCGACTCCACCACCCCCTTCCAACAATATGTTCTTGTTGCAAAAAAAAAAAGACAAGCGACCTTTCGATAAACATCATTACATGGATAGACAGCCGCACATACACCCACAAACAAATACATAAACGCCCAGTAGATTACATTGGATTGAACACATCCATACATGTGTTTGTAAGGGATGGTATATCCATAGATACGTAGATACATACATATGTGAATGTATGTGCAGTAATCCTACAATATGCCAGTAAATCATTGTCAATCAAAACAATTACTAAACTATGGATTGTTCGTGGATATATCCTGTCTCTTTTCCCTCCTCTTGTTAATGGCGAGTCTGTGGTGTTATGACGCGTTTAGAACAAGAGTGGCATAACTAACATCATTTAGTTTAAAATTTCGCAGTTTTTTCTAACCTATGAAATTTAAATAATCATCGATATATTTTCTGTTTTATCAATGACCTGAAATACCTTTCAATTTACTGTTAACTGAATTTCAATGCATGAGTCATCTGTTACATTTTAGATAAATTTTTTTTATTTTTTACATGAGAAATATTCATAGATAGATAACACTTTGGAATAGAAATAACAATGTTCTGGCAACGTATTCTGTTAGAGGGAGAAAACAAAGAATATATGTGCCAGTTAGTATGATAGTGGTCTAAGTAACAAATCCAAAAAAAAAGATATTCATTTTTCTCTTTACTTTGATCAGATCTCTAATTTAAGAACTTTTCTTTTTGACATTTATGAAAAATGTACCGTTACAATGACATTTCTCATTTTATGCACATCAAAATTTGTGGTGAAAGTGGTCTAAGTCACACTATATCCACTGACATTGAGGTGTTGTGATGTAAACAAACATTTTTTTATTTATTAAGTCCACTTTAAGTGATTCGGATAATTTGAATAACATATAAAATTAAATTACTTGAAAAATAGATAATAATTTAAATATAAAGTTTCCAGACGATCAACCTATAATATTTATTTGTTTTTTATTTTTTTAATAAAATATTTTGTGTTTTCATTCATTTTTGGTAAGGAATTATTACTTTTGCGAATTAAAATAAAATATTTTTTGTTTATTTTCTTCAATTTTGAGAAGAATGAATGTGGTCTAAGTCACTGCATCCTCTGAAAGTAGATGTTCCCTTAGAGGTACCAACGTTGCCGATTTTTTTTAAAGTTCGATATTCTAAGAAAAAAATTTAGGAACAAATTGGAATTTTGAAAACTATTTTTCAATTGACTCAAACATAAACCATTACATATCTGAAAACGGATAAAGTGTCACTGAGACCACTGTCATACTAACTGGCACATATGGGAATCTCCCAGTGGCCAAGACGCGACATTCGCACGCCTTAAACTACGTCAAAAACAATAAAGAAACTGAAAAAGTCGATCAACCTTTTTAGTGTTCTAAAGCGCTTAAAGATTTCTATTTTTTTTAATATATCGTCAGGATTTAGTACAAATTAGTACAAAATTCTAAATATTTTTACACGGAAACGGACGCGACAAAAAACCGAAATACTTTTGAAGCTCTTATTGAAATATACAAAGTTCAGCGATTTTTTGAGAACTTTGTTTTTCCTTATATAGGTCAGAGGATATATTTTGTTCGTAGATTTATGAAATATGAGAATTATCTCTTAGATTTTTTTAAAAAGAAAACGGACGCTACAAATGTTTCCACGCGTAGTAAAAAAGTCAAAAATGTTCGTTATAACACTTCAACTTTTAATAAAAATTAAAGAGAACAAGTTAGTTAACTGCAAGTTTCATAATAAAAAAGTTGTCGAAATAAGGAAAAAGTTAAGTTAAAAGCTATTAGTGTGGTCTGAATTAATTTTTTTAGTAGACCTTTTTTGGTTGATGTCCACATGTCGTTTAGGAAGTTTACGACGTACGTTTTTATGATGAATCGGCATAGGAAACCTTGTGATCCTTACATTTTAGGTATAAAATGATTTCAGCAATATTACTGAAAACACTACGAGGAACTTTTTTGTTGAATATTTTAACCTTCTACGTCCTCAATATAGGGGTCTTTTTGGTCCCCTTTTCCAAAACGGGTAAAAAAACAAACAGGGGTCTGACGTCAAAAATGTTCCACAAAAAAACTTGCCATAAAATTCTACTTCTCTGAATAAATAAAAACTCAATTTAAAAGCCAGAAATAAATCAAAACTTAAAATTAATTTTAGGGTTAATTTTGTACTTTTCCGAATTGGTGCCAAATTGTTCCACAAAACTGAATTTTAAGGGGATTGTGTGAATGGAAAAAATAAATATATATCTACATCATATATTCTACGTCTACGCTGAGAAAAAAATATTTTTAAAATATATACAAATGTTTTTATATTTGGTATATGAGTCATACCATGTACGACTTTTGACCTCGATAGCTGCGATTGTTTTGAAAGTTTGTGTATGTATTCTTCTCATAACAATGTTGTCCACGAATTTTTGGAAAAAAAAATAGAAAACATTTTTTCACGAGTTATGATTAATTTAACACTGAAATAAATACAATTGTTTCTACAAGGGTGTTTATTCAATAGCCTGTAACTCCTGAAATACTTCAACGATTTAAATGAAATATACCTTCTTTTGAAGGCAATTAATTCTTTTGCAATTATTTTTTTCAAATATTGGAGTGGAATGGTATTTTTAAAATTACCATTCTGAAGTTTTTTTGCACAGAGATTCTGACTGATTTCGCAAAAAAAAATGTAAAAAATAGAGTCATCCAAGAAAAGTCCTAAATTCCAATTATCCCCTCAATCAGAATCCATTGTCAGATTTTATCAATATGAAAAAATTGTTTAATTTAATTTATTTGGGTTTGTTTATTAGGCCACTCTTTCTTTAACCGCCTCATATAAATGTTTAGGTTTTACAGTTCGGCCCGCTTCAATAGAAAGTTCTAGCAATTAAAAGTACTCGCATACAGTACAAAGAAATCCAGGAAAGACATCTCCTCCTTTATAAATTTTCCTAAAATATTTTGCTAAAGGAAACAAAATAAATATATATCTCTGATATGACCTATACAAATGGAAAACAATTTCCAGTCACCCAACGAAAATAAAGTTTCAACTGTTTAATGATGATTTGCAAAATATTTCGTTCCTATCTTTGTGCTAAACGCTCTTGAAAATGCTCTTAAACATCATGTTTTTCACATTTTTTTTTCAAAATTAGTAGACCACTTTAAATATAAATTTTGATTATTGTCTTATAGTGTCTTTTTGGTCGAATTATTGATCGTTTATATAGGGTCCGCCAATAAACAATAAATCTTTGAAAATGTTATAAAAAAAACTACTGAATATTTTCAAAAATTTCTTTTTTTATTTGAAAGTACAATCGTTCCGGTTAATAATGGAAAATAATTCCATTCAAATGGCTGCCTCGGACACCCCACAAATAATAGTCCAACGGTTGAATGTTGAAAAAAAACGTTAGATGGCGGACCCTTTAGTATTTTGTTGAGGTTTTTCATAGTGACAACTGATAACTTTTTCGTATTAGGTGGTATTACTTTATAAAAATAAATAGCTGCATCCAAATACCTTTCGAATGATGCCTAAATGATGAATATCGGAAGGAAATAGACGCCGCAGCGCTCAGTTTTGTAAAATGAGTTTGGAAATTTTGGCTCTGATACCCCATCTTCTGTATAAAGTTATTTTCATTTGTCATCCGATATTAATTATTTTGGCATCATTCGAAAGGTTTTGAGTCCTTCTTTTTATTTAACACCTTTTACAAAATGAGTTTTTAACTGTCATTTTGAAAAACCACAAAAAATATATATAAACGTCCAATAATACGACCAATGAGTTATTCTAAGACAAGAATAAAAATGTATATTTAAAGTGCTTCCAAGGGTCTACTAATTCAGAAAAAATGTACAAGAATATAACAAACCAATTACACGGGAAAAACATGATTTTTAGAGGTATTTTCAGGAGCGTTTAGCTCACAGACGGCTTGACCCAGCGACGAAATATTTTGCAGATCATCATCAAGAAATCCAATCTTCATTTCTGGGGGATGATCGCGTAAATTTATTTTCGTGACGCATCCTAATGTATATATTACATCAACACAGTATGCCTACATTTATATTTATATTCAGGCATGTAAATCCATCAAATATAAGGATTGAAACAACAATAGTAACAATAACAACGACAACATAAATTAATGACAAAATAATGTCAGTCAGGCAAAGAAATGTTTGAGGCAATCCTCCCATTTATCTAACGAATCTCTATGATATGTATCCTGTTATTGGATTGTAGTTTGTTGTTCGATTGTCTGCACAACAGGGTGAACCGTCGCCAAAATGTCAATCAGGCATATTAACGCGTTACTTATAATACAAATAAAAATAAATTTAAAATTCTGGACTGAAAGTTGATCATAATCCTTGTTTAAATTGATTAAATTTAAAATTTTTTTATAAATCTTTACTATTTCTAATATTTGCAAATATATTATTTAACAAGAGGCCAAAGAGTCCGTTTTTACAGGACACACTAATATCCATACGCATACCTTGTTCGTCCTTAGCAGATCCATTGTTTTTGCTCAGCTTCTGCATCCCTTGTCAAGGCTGTACATTAAATCCTGTCAAATTGATAGAGATGAGATGTGTGTATGTATGGGTCTGATGGATGAGAGTATGGGCTGCTTTCGTTGTTGTTTGTACGCTAAAGTGCTCCTTTCATTTCGGTTGAGAGGCACAAAGTGTTTTTGGTCCTCGTCAAAGTTGGAAGACGAGTCGAGTCGCCGGGCCGGTTGTATTTGCTGTTGTTCTGATTTAAACACGTTTCACATGTTTTTATGCCGCTTTTTCCACGTTCAATGTTAAGCGGTGCGGTGGGGCGATGGGGGAGAAAAGTACGAAAGAACAAAAACAAAAAGTTGCGTAAGGTTTCACTTACACATTTGCGTGTTGCATTGGCGTTTGCTGTCAGTTTTAATAGATGACTGACAGGCTACTCGTAGCAGACATGTTCCTTTTACCTTAGATACGAGTGTATATTTTTAAACTGCGAACGAAGCTGGAGGATGAGTAGTGGTAGTAGCTATGTACGACTGAAAGGTTATATCCAAAATTAAGGTTGATTTTCGTTGCTAGGCCACGGTATTTGCGTATTAAGAATTGGATACAAGCAGGAGTACCACATCCATCACCTCCACCACCACCACGTGTTTATGTTTTTATGAATGTTCGTGTTATAATTAGATTTACATGCCGGATTTTGTACTTCCCGGATCTGTCCTGTGGACCATTCATGCAAATTGCCTTTGTGATGGCAATCAAAAGTTCATGATGTGCCTTTGTTTGTCCTTTCTCCGCTGTGTCAGCTCTTGCCCATGCTCTGGCTTGTTCGCCATGCGGAAACTCCTCAAAAGTGGGTCATTTGGTGGCAGCATCATATTGTCCTTAGCATAACCTAACATATTATCAGGATACGGTTGGGGTAGAGGTTGCTGTTGGTGGTTTGAGTTATTGAAACAGTTTCAACTTATAAATAAATAATTACCGAATTATAAATGAATTGTGTCATTTTTTTGTGGAAAATTCGAGCACAATCCAAAGAAAGTAAAGAACAACGAACATATGAAATGTACACGTCGAAATGCTGATGTTCTTTGTCCTTATAGAAACTTCGATTTGGTCGAGATGGTCGAGCAGGGAAAGAACTTTTAGACTCTCCACCCACTCTCATTCAGACATATTGGTATTGTTTTTCGTTTATCTTTTGTTTGAAATGTATGGACATTAGAGTGTCTTATGGAAATTTCTCCATCAGAAAATTAACAACACCAATGTGTTTGTTAAGTGAATTTTGACCGGCATTTAAGTAGAAGAATTAAATAAGATTTTTCTAGGGATTCTAACTATTTTCCCAATGCCTTTCGGCACATTTTTTTATTTTTACTGTGAACGATCGTCAGGTTATCAATATAATGCATGAAGTATTTTTAAATAATGAATACATTGTACAAATCCTCCAAAAACGATTTAAAATACTCTAAAAGGTGAAATGCTATCCCACTGGACCGACTTCTCCCATTATGACAATTAAATTATATTAATGAGATTCATTAATTTAATTTCGGATGCAATCACGTTTATAATTGTTGTGGAGTGAGTAATAGGAACTCCATCATCAAACTTATGTAACGTAAAGAAATAAATAAAGAAATATATGTTTTCCAATATGAAATTTCCAAGTTGAAATTCTCCAAAAAATACATCAAATTAATATAATTAAATTACCTTAGGACAAAATTCATGATTTTCATTCGATATTTTTTGAGAATCGGGCAATGCATTTTCATTTTTCAGAATTACAAATCGGCAAAATTTCGTTATGATCAGAGAAAATTTCTGTTACGTTTAACATGGAATTAGTCTATATATTTTTAAAGCGTTCCCGATGAATGAATATTGCAAACGGAAGGAAACAATGAGTATTCTCTCCATTCTATGGTGGAGATAGGGATGTCAAAACCAAATACCGGTTAACCGGTGTTTACTCCTACACCGACCACCGGTTTTTTTTAAAAATTGGCATTTTCGACAAACCGGGGAACCGGTGTTTCATGTCGGTTAACCGTTAACGTTTGCATTTCGTAGATATATTCTACAAGAAAAATTCGCAAGTGAATATTTTTTTTCACTGAACCAACACTCAGGGGATGTCCCCTATAAATGCAGTGCATTGCGTTGGTGGAAGGAAGATCAGGTATTGGAAGGAGGAAAGAGGGAGTAGTGTCTGTTGACATCTGTTTTGAATCTCTGAATGTCGTAATTGGAGGGAAAGATATTTGCCGGAAGTCGATTCCACATACGGATAGTACGGGCGAAGAACGAATTTATTCTGTAATGTGTAGTGCGGCCGGTTGTCCAATCGACAACAAATAGGTGAGCGTTCCTGGAGAGTCGCGTATCTCTACCGAACGTTCTCACGGGCGGTATAAGATCACGAATTTCCGAAGAACAAACACCATGAAAGTATCGATAGAACAATGACACACAACCAACATTACGACGGTGTTCAAGGGAGACAATAGAATTGGATAACCTACCATCACCTATCAACACCATCGCCCGCCTCTGGACACGGTTAAGTATGTAGCTCCAGTGATGAAGCTGGGGCACCCGACCATATATGGGAGTTGTATTCCATCTTTGGTCTGATGTAGGTAGTGTAGATATTGAGCAGATCAGAGGGTGTGAAATATTTCTTACATCTTTTTAATAAGCCTAAACATTTGAAGGCATCTTTCGACACATCAAATACGTGTTTTGTCCAACGAACATCACGTTGTATTTTTATGCCGAGAACATCGAGAGCATCTGATTGCTCAATGTCTACACCGTTCATTAAAATCGACGACACCGTTGGATCAGTGAATCTCTTGTGAGACAACAAGGAGCACTGGGTCTTACGTGCATTAAAATCTACTCTATTCACTCGACCCCATTCAGAAATGGCCAACAAATCCTGGCTAAGTGACTCATCCATCAATCGCCTTTTATCCTTAATTTCTTGACGACTTGGTATATGATCGAATGAGTATGAATGACAGAGGTTGCTGTCATCCGCGAATGAGTATATTGGATTCGAAGTCCGATCCAAGAGGTCGTCGATGAATATAAGTAATATAATATAAACTGAACTGACCTCTTAATATCGCAGGTTTAAGATTTTCCCAAAATATTCAAAAAGTGTATTTAATAATATTATTAACAACGAATTTTTTAACAAAAAATTAATCTTCGAATATATGAATTTGCAAATGTCATTTATAAGCACATATGTCTCATATTGAATTCTGGCAGCATCGCTGATTGAGACATAAAGTATATTTGTATAATTTTTTATAAGATATCATAGCATTCTCTATTGTATTTCTTGTGGTGTTCAAAAGAAAGATCAAAACAAACTTCACAATAATTTGGTTATTTAAATAAACAAGATCGGCGATTTAAGCCTCTCATGCCCGAATTTTCTTCTTAATAAATATATAAAATAGGACATGCTCTTAGATGATGTATGGGTCTAAATATTATTTATATAGAGTTTTGGGGTTCTAATTCATACAGGACATGAGTAAGAGGATTTTTCTTAAAATCATTATACTGCAGATATCGGTTAAAGAAAAATCATATTTTGAATTGTTTCTTCATTTTAAAAATATTTATTAAGTATCACTTCGAATAACAAATAGAGTTTTTCTTGTACTCGAAGAAATCCTAGAAAAATTGGAACAAATACTAAACAATTTTAATTACAAAACACTCAAATAATTTAAATTTGGGACTTCGCTTTTGTTTTCGTCTTCCTACGCAGACCCAAGATACGGAATTTGTTGGTTCTCTTTTAAATAATCTTTGTTACCTATGAACACAGAAAAAAATTATTAATTCAGCAATATATGTGTGATTTTATAGGACTAAATCGCAATATTAGGCATGAAAGGGTTAGGTGAATTTTCATTTAAAATAAGAACATTAAATTAGAAAATAAGTAAATAGTATTTGAATTCTTATGGTTTAATGTTCAATAATCTCAAGAAAGTATACAAACAATATGTTCCATTATAGCTTATAAATAAAAAAGCTTCTTGACCGGTTTCACCAGTTTTTTAAATTTTAAAAATCGAAACCCGTTTATTTTAAATTGTAAATTTTTAAACAAACCGAAAACCGGTTTCCTGAAGAGGATCGGTTTTTGACATCCCTAGGTGGAGATTTTGCGATTATTTTGGGAGAATGAAGGGAAACTGTAGGGGTTATTTTAATTTACATGCTTCCTAAAATTTATTTAATTTTCATAACGGTTCAGCAAATAATGTCATTAAAGTTGAGCCACTCTAACGTTCATACTTATGTATGAGAACAGAGTACATTTCTGTCGGCAAAAATAAAGAATTGCTCAGTACTATCAATCCCCCAAAATAATGTCATGTCATTGGTCAATTGTGAGGTAGTGGAGGTAAACACTCACATGTATATTAGGCTGAGTCGTGGTTCATACAAATGAAAAAACAATTTCCAGTCACCCCACGAAAATAAAATTTGGATTGTTTAATGATGATTTATACATTATAAAAGTCCAATAATACGACCAAGGAGTTATTCTACGACAAGAATAGAAATGTATATTTAAAGTACTTACAACGGTCTATTAATTAAAAATAAAAATTGGACAAAAATGCCACACAAAAAATTACACGGAAAAAATATTTTTAGAGGTGTTTTCAGAAGCGTTTAGATCACGCCATAAAACAATCCAATCTTCATTTTTGGGAGTGACCGCAGCAGTTTATTTTCGTGACCCATCCTAATGTATATGTATGTGCATGTCTTCCATTGAATAGAGAGGAAATGGTTTATTTTATAATCTCATAAATATAAAGATACATATTTTGAAGATATATATGAGAAACATTTCCGAGGAAAATAAATATGACAGTTGTCAGTTGTCATATTTATTTATTTAATTTAAAATTGTTTATAAAAATACCCAATAGGTTTTCCTACTCCACATTTCTTCCGCTCGATGCTGTTTGGATCAATATGATACTTTGGGAATTTGCAAAGAAACACAATTGTTAGCCAAAAACAAAAATTTAGATAAAAGAAATTCGTCTGCGTAATTCGTTATTCGCAAATGATTTATGTTTATCTCAAACTCTGTAAAACGTTTATGACAAACGGTTAGTGTGATTGCTGCGATTTATGCTCATTACAAACTCTGTGAAACGTTTTTTGCAAACAATGTGTGTTTATCCCAAGCAAACGGAATGACAAACTTAGTACACCCCATCACATCATAAAAAATATCGAGTGCTCAATTGAGATGTACCGAATAGTACCGATTTGCAAAAGTAGCCATTATTTGCAGCACTAATTGCCCAAAACAACAAATATAGAAAAATCTCCACCACCATCTTCACAATTGTTAATAACAACAACAGTTGTCTAGCATATCTATACCATGTGTATGTGAAGCAGAATAAAAGAAACTTATTTTTGTATTTTTATAAATGTTGCTGTTCAGCAACTGATATAATTTGTATCGAAGAAAGTAAACTAAGAAAGAACCGAATGACCACAAACAAAATCAAACTCTCACAAAATGACAACAAGTTACATTTACAATCATGTTTGAATACAATATGCCATCATAAACGTTTTTCGCTTGTCATAAACGTAAGTCATGAATATTATGAAAATTTTCGTTTGCGATAAACGTTTTCATTTTCGTGAAATGTTTCGACTGCTGTAATAAAAGTAGATCGTTTGGGACAAAAAAATCGTGTTTGCAATAAAGACCTCCAAACGTGCTTTTTCTTTAACTAAATTGGGTTTATTTAATTATCATACAAAATATGGAATATGTCCAAAGCCGTCTACATAGAGTAAAAACAATTTGGGGTTCAGTGCTTTGGGGTTCATTCGGTGATATTTTATGTTAACTTTGGATCCGCGTTATAAGTCAACCATACACCCATACAAAAATTGTTCCCGATTTCAATTTTTCCCCGAATTAAGTTTTAACGGGATAGAAAGTAGAGGGTATAATATAATCAGCCCGCCCGACTTTAGTCTTTCCTTACTTGTTTTCATTTGATATTGGGGTCTACTTCATTGGGGGTTATCAGCAATCAAATTATTCACCATCTCTAAACGTTTAGAAGATATGGATGAAAAGTGAAAGGTTCATGTAGCCTACAGTATCGAATACTCTCTACATTCGCCAGTTTTATCCAAATCATTATTGTGAAAAAATAATACACTCTATTCACCTATTACACTAGGGTATACAAAAGTTTACAGGCTAAATTTAATTAAAGCAATTGCTCTACACAAACCAGCCCCAAACATTTATTTTCCACTTTGTCAAACAGGACAATAGGTAGAAACACTAAATAGACAGACGTCTATCTACACTAATCGGCGTTTAGCAGCAATTCACATGTACACATATGTAGTTGTATATGTATATGTACATGCAAGTATGTAAGTACATAAGTGTGTAGTTTAGTTCTTCATATATATTCACTTAAGTTTTTCATGCCATGTATACAATTTAAATTTATAAAAGCAAAAACTAAAGCATATATTAACTTGGCTTTTACGTGGATATCTTACATGCAATACATATAAACATACATACAAACAATTATGTATGTGTGTGGGAATTTCTGCTAGTGTGTACGAACAAGTGTGCCTGTGACTTTCCTCTCCATTACCCTGTTCATACACATGACAGACTCAATGCGAAGTCGTAGTCTAAGTGATACGGACACGCTTCTACGCATCCATTGCACAGTGGTTGCAAGCAGGCATATTTTGGTACTAATTTCACTTCATTTAAATTACAAAGGCACTATTGATTTTGTAAGACTTGAAGTGATTTACTTACCATTTATATTTTTCAAATATGCGTCCCCAACAGGGAAATCTCTACTTTAATTTTTGGAAATAATGGTCCTTCGATGGCAGTCAGGAAGCTAGCATCCGACATGCTAAGTCTTAAATGGAACAAAAAGGGATAAACATTGAATCTTCGTCCTGACTAAACGGTAGTAGCTAGAAACATGAAATTCTGTGTGTTCCTTGCACTGACCATGCAGACGAGCTACAAATAGGGATTTTTCGAAATTTGTACTTTTAAGGGAGAAAAGAGACAAAAAGGGATAAAAATGGTACCAATTTAAGTATTGCAGCTATATTCGTGAAAATCGGTATTTACATTTCTCTGACAACGTAGACTTGCAACATAAATGGAATTTTCGAAATTTGTACTTGTTGCAGATCGATCATATGTCGATCTCAACTGATGAATTTATGGCAATGCTATAAAATATATTATAGATAAATCCGATAGATGGCGGTATCGTTTTTGTTATGGTTGTCAAATGGGTAGTAGTTTTGTGTACTCCGTACGAAGCAGCAACACTTGCTCGAATAAAATATTAAAAAATCCAAATTTCTGTTTTTTTTTTATAAATTGTCTCCTCTAGACTCCGTCTAGGGGAGACCAACAGGGCCACCACACTGGTTGGAACCTGTTCAGTACTTTTAAGGGACGAGCGGGACAAAAGGGGATAAAAATGGTACCAACTAAAGTATATAGCTAGAATCGTGAAATTTGGTATGTAGATTCCCCTCATCACATAGAAGCGCAATATAAATGTTTTTTTGTACTTTTAAGTGGTGAGCGGCACAAAAAGGGATAAAAAATGGTACCAACTAATGTATTGCAGCTAGAATCGTGAAATTTGATATGTATATTCGTCTGACCATGTAGAAGCGCATAAAATTGCATTTGCCGAAATTTGTACTCTTCCTATAGTGATTCTTCAAAATGTGTGATTTTTCAAATGCATAAAGTTACAAAATGGCCGGCTGCATCTAGAGACATTCGATCGACGATATCAATTTCTATTTTAGATATATATCCACCAAAAGAAAATTAAATAAATACAATCCAAAAACAGAGACGGATAAAACTAAAAACAAGAAAAAACGGTGCTAAGTTCGGCCGAGCCGAACTTTATATACCCTCCACCATGGATTGCATTTCACAGAGTCTGTCGATTTGCGTAGAAGTCCAGCAGTATTACACGAAAATACATTTTTTTAATATAGCCAAACCAAAACAAATACTGAAAAAATAATTTTATAAATAAATATAATATTTTTATTATTTCAAATCACTCTTATAAGGCATAAGGCTACCAATACGATTACATATCTAAATAATACTTCAAGTCAATTAAAAAATAAATATTCTTATATTTATATTTTCAAAAAGCTTAAATTCCATAAATATTGATAGATAGTGGGTGCTACGGTTGGTTGTAAAGGGTGATTTTTTAAAAGATATAGGTAAGTTTTTCAAAAAAAAACACATAAAATTCAGAAAAATGCATGAAATCTTTATTTGAATCGATAGTACGGTCCATATAATTTAATGTTTGAAGACCTTGACTGCGCCTCAAATGGTCCATCCGCTTAGTCCATTTTGGCATTTCCATGTTTTTGAGTAACAGAGGCCCAATTGCTGCGAACGGCGACGAATCGATAATTGATGGTCATCATTAACACTGGCCGATACAGCTGCGATATTTTCTTCAGTTCGCACTCTACGTAAGCGTGTTGGTGGTTTAATGTCAACAATTTAAATTTGGTGCGAAATTTAGTCACAATAGCCCGAATAGCCGCTTCATTGGGTCGGTTAAACTGACCATAAAATGGAAGCGCGCGATGAACTTTCTTAACAGAGCACGCATTTTGATAATAAAATTCAATAATTTGCAAGTGTTGTTCGTTTGTAAGACGATTCATGGTTAAATTTTAGACCAAACTGAAGATGTTTGACAGTGAAACAAAACACGAAACTTGCGTCAGCTTTTTAAACTAGTGTTGCCAAAAAGATAATAGCTAAAAAATCACCCTTTATTTCCATACTATTTTAACTCCGAAAGTACAAATTTTGAAAATCCATTATCTCACGTACATACTATAAAAAAACTACGAATTTTTTATTTTGCTTGTCAGAGGAATCTATACACCGACTATACCATTTTTACCCTTTTTTCCTATTTTACTCTCTTCAGAGTACGACTTTCTAAAATGTGTTTATTTTACGTGTGTACGCAGTTAGAGGGATGTACACATCGAATTTCATCATTCTAGCTGTAGTCGTTTAGTTGGTACGAATTTGGAAAAAACCTTTTATTTTTCGTGTCTACGCAGTATACTCTAAATTTCATGACTCAAGCTGCAGTCATTTGGTTGGTACTACTTTTATCCCCTTTTCCCAATTAACCCCAAAAAGTACGAATTTCGAAAAAGCTGTTTATTTTACGTGTCTACTCAATCAGAGGAATATATAAACCGAATTTCATTATTCTAGGTGCATCCGTTTGGATGGTACCATTTTTACCCCTCTATTGCCATTTTACCCCTTAAAAGTACGAATTTGGAAAAAATAATTTTATATTATGTATCTGCTCAATTAGAGGAATACACTCACCGAATTTCGTTTTTCTAGCTGTTGCCGTTTAATATGTACCATTTTTATCCCTTTTTGCCCCCATTTCACTCACCCCCTACGAATAAAAATCACTTTATGGTGCACGTTTTTGTTATAGGGGGAATGCGCATACCCAATATCAAGTATGTACAAGCAGACATATTGAGAAAATATGCTTAAATACTCTAAAAGGGGTTATTATGGGTATTTTTAGTTCTTGTGAGGGTAAATGTTTTCCCTTTTTGTCGATTTCGCCCAGTTCCAATACCAACCGATCTACGACTATAAGAGGCATTTATGGAAAATTTGGACGTCCTAGCTCCTTTCTTTTAGATGTTAGCGTGCTTTCAACAGACGGACGGACATGGTTAGATCGTCTTAGAATTTTGTTACGATCCGGAATATATAGTCTATATTTCAAGGTGTTGCAAACGGAATGACAAAGTTAGTATACCCCCATCCTGGAGGTGGAACAAATAACTGTTTTTTTTTCGTGTGCGAAAGTGCTAGTAACTATTATAATTCTTTGCTTGTTTGAACCACTGTGCACCGAGAGTAAATAACAATTTTGCTGTGCGACGTGTGTGGAATTGCAAGACAAGTGGCAGACGCTGTACTCACAGGCACACACATTTATAGACAGTCCTCCAATCGTGCAAGTGAACGGGCCAATGTTCAAAGGCAAGAAACGCGTGTTCCTCCTCAAGCCTCTCACCATGTGTGTGTGTGAGTGTAAATATTCTTAGACCTTAACTGAGACTATGAATGGAGAAAGATACATGGAGTACACATGGAAAGGCTATGCCGGTGTATGTCTGTGTGGCGAAACAAGGGGAAACAGGAAACGGAAGTAGCCGCATGTTGCTCTTGTTAATAATGTCAGTCTATTTATATGGCTCTGATTGTGGCCAACTGAATGAAAGAAAATTAATGGCAATAAAACAACAAATCACTCGGAGTGTATATAAAATACAGCGAAAGGAAATTATGGTAATTGAAACATAGTCATTCATTCATTCGTTCAATCACTCTCTGCTGCGGTGTTGACCTTTTCCATTTCCATTTTCACATTAACATTCATTTTGTCTGATAATCGATGATTGTAATGAAACGTTTTTTCTTCTTCTTTTCCTCGTGTCCTTGCAGTTAATTGTATTCCTTGCCACAGCCAGTGGGGCGGCGAAAAAACTCAATGCCAGCGAAGCCTTCGATAATACCTGGAGTACAGCCACCGATTTGGAAAATGAGCTAGAGGTAAGTATTGCAAAGGGGGGTGGGTGCTAATGATGGCCCATAATTTAATTGAAATATCATCCCCCCAGTGCGTATCATCACAGCAAAAGCGTTCGGTCAAAAGCGGACCCTCCTCCGGCAGCAGTAGTTCCAGCAGCAGCAGTGCGAACAGCAACACCGGCTCGGGCGGTTGGACCGCCTGGTCCGAGTGGTCAACGTGTTCGCGCACCTGTGATGGTGGAGTCATGCAACAGATTCGTCGCTGTCAGAATGCCAACGGTTGCAAAGGCGACAGTGTGCGCTACCGCATTTGCAATATGCAACCGTGTCCCGAGAAGATCGACTTTCGGGCACAGCAGTGTGCGGGCAACAACGATGTGCCCTACGATGGCACCCTGTACAAATGGACACCGCACTACGACTATGTGGAACCGTGTGCCTTGACATGCAGGTTGGTAGCATTTTGCAAACACATTTTTCTTTTTTGTCGAAAACTAACCAAAACAATTTATGCACAAAACAGCTCGCATATGTCACACATAACTTGTCCAGCCATTGGAATTTATGCTGGGGGGGGGTTGTTGTTTTGAATAAAATACTATTAGCCGTATATCCGGGGCAGAACTGTTAGATTTGTCAATGTCTGAGGTTGGGTTGTCGGGATGCTGAGGGTTGTTTTTTGCTGTTGCCCGCCATTTTTTGTGAGAAACATAAATTATTTTGCGGTTTTTAACTGTTAAATTTTTCACGCTGGTTCTTTATTACTTTTCTCTCTGCCTCCTGCCACTCTGGGGGCACCTCTTGGGGTTATAAGTTTTCATTGCAATATGTTCTCACATTTTTGCAAATTAATCCATATTTGCGGTTAAAATATCCTGCACGCAATCATGGTGGTTATTCATCCATACATTGATTAAATTTCCAACAAATAAATATCCCTTGAACAATTAATTAATTTGCCATATAAGACTTTTGCGTGGAAATAATTAAAAATTCAAAGTATTTAATTGTGTTTTTAACACACCACACACATTTGGTATGCATGTTATGAAATTATGGTGATTATAATAATTAATATTTGTAATGAAACTAACGGATGTGGTCTGAAAATATAAAGATAAATGAAATAGAGGCATACAAAGAATTCATAGAAAAGATCGCCTGCTATACATAGGGTGGACCATTTAAAATTTTAAATAAGAATCGGCTATAAAAAAGTATTGATTATTTTTTCAAGTTTCTGATTTTATTGGCAAAGGTTGCAGTTTGTCATTTAATAATGGTACTAATACTGGCAGCACCTCATCCGATCACCCAATTTTGTCAGTACAGCCCAAACTACACACCAAACAGTGACTCGCTGTGGACTCTCAATAGTCACGTGTGGGTTCTCTGAACCCCATATGCGGTAACTTATTAACATATCCACCGAGATGAAAATGAGCTTCACGAAGGCATGGTTTCATGGTTTCATTGCCCCTTTCCTAAAGGGAAATTCAAATGGGAAAATCTTAGGAGCATAATGGTAACTCGAAATCACAAACGAAACGGGATTGTTGGTAAAATTACCAAAGAAGTTTAATATTCCAGAGTAATACTGGACTGAAGACTATGTTGGAAAGACCACATCAAAAGTATTGCAACGAAAACGCAGAGATTATGGGCCAAATGCAGAATGGCTATAGGATCAAAGTGAAGCCTTAGAACATAAGTGTTATCAGATCTACTATGACTTACGCTTCCGAACATAATTGGAAGGGCCATGTATTCTGAAGTAGTTTGGAATTCTAAAAACGATATAATTTTTTAATGTTTTTAAATAATTTTCATCGAGGCGCGTTAAACAATAAAATTTCGATAAGGTACTTACGATCAGGGTTGTCAAAACCGAAAACCGGTTAACCGGTGGTACGCAACGACACAGTCCACTGGTTTTTGAATGCATTTTTCGACCAACCGGGAAAACCAGTGTTTTTATGTCGGTTAACCGGTTTTTTGTAATAGAGAAGCATTTCAAATTGTTTGATATATCTTACTTGCAACAATTAGGATCCTTGTACAATAAATTATGGAAATAGTGAATATTAGTTTACTAGATGAGGAAATAAACTACGGGGACTTGATTGAGTGCAGGATTAGATTGAGACAACACAGATAACTGATAACAATATTTATACTTTCAAGGAATCAGCAGAAAAACAATCGAAATTACAATATTATATGGAGAAGTGGGTCGTCAAATAGCTTCGTTCGGCACTTGAAGTGAAACGTCAATGGTTTAGTTTTCATGACTTTATGTATATATTATGTATACATACATAAATGGGTATTAAAAACCCAAATTATGTCTGAATACTCTGTATAAATATGTCAGAAAGGAATATTTATACAAAGTATTCAGCAGAGTTGATAAATATTAGTGTTTCTATTGATGACCCAGGATAGTTACAAACTCAATTAATAAAACTAATTTTTTATTTAGCAACTGTTCTATTTCTAATTACATATTTGAAAATCCTCCCATATACAATCAATTTGTTTTGTAGTTACATACAGTAAAATTAGTTAGTAAAATAGGGTATCTCTTTTAAATCATAATCATTTTAACAGCTGTTTCCCATTTGAAATAATATGGGGAAGTTACGGATGACGTCCTTTTTGAAAAGGGAGGGTTAATCCCTTTTAAAAAGCACGTCATCCAAGCTATCTTGACAGTAGCCCCACCCGAGATGACATTTTTAGTTGCAGTTCCTAACAATTGAAGTTGAATTCAGTTTTCTTTGAAAATATCATTACTCTCTTCGCATTTCATTTTGAATACAAATAGAATTGGAAACTGACCATTAGTATTAAATTAAAAACGAAAGCATAAGGTTTTTTATTAATTACTTTATATTCAATAAGCTAAAAGTTTAAAAAAGTTTGTAAAAATTTAAAAACCGAAAAACTTTTTTTTTAAATTGTGTATTTTCGAATTGTGAATTTTGAGAGCTAGAAGGCTGAAAATTGAATTTGATGCCGAAATTTGGATTTTCATTTTGTGGGCAGAGTGGGCGTGGCAATAGTGTTTTTTTGAGCTAGAAGGCTGCAAATTGGAACGTGTATATTACTGACCACGATAATGATAAATATGATGCAGAAATTTGGATTTTTACTTTGTGGGCGGAGTGGGCGTGGCAAAAGTGTTTTTGAGAGCTAGGTGGCTTAAAATTGGTACATATATATTACTGGCCACAAGAATGATAAATATGATGCCGAAATTTGTATTTTCGTTTTGTGGGCAGAGTGGGCGTGGCAATAGTGGTATTTGAGCTAGAAGGCTTAAAAATGGAATGTATATATTACTGACCACGAGAAAGATTAATTTGATGCCGAAATTTGGATTTTAGTTTTGTGGGCGGAGTGGGCGTGGCAAAAGTGTTTTTGAGAGGTAGTAGGCTGAAAATTGGTACATATATATTACTGACCACAATAAATATCAATTTGATTCCGAAATTTGGATTTTCGTTTCGTGGGCGGTGGGAGCATGGTAGAAGTGTCTTTGACAGCTAAAAGGCTGAAAATTGGTACGTATTGGTACGTACAGACCACGAGAAAGATAAATATGATGCTGGATTTTGATTTTTTTTCGTGGGCAGTGGGGGCGTGGCAATAGTGTTTTTGAGAGGTAGTAGGCTGAAAATTGGTACATATATATTACTGACCACGAGAAAGATCAATTTGATGCCTAAATTTGGATTTTCGTTTCGTGGGCGGTGGGAACATGGTAAAAGTGTCTTTGACAGATAAAAGGCTGAAAATTGGTACGTATATATTACTGACCACGAGAAAGATAAATATGATGATAGATTTTAGATTTGGAATATTTCGTGGGCAGTGGGGCTTGGCAATAGTGTTTTTGAGAGGTAGTAGGCTGAAAATTGGTACATATATATTACTGACCACGAGAAAGATCAATTTGATGCCTAAATTTGGATTTTCGTTTAGTGTGGGGTGGCTATAGTGTTTTTTAAGCTAGAAGGCTGAAAATTGGAACGTATATATTACAAACCACGATAATATCAATATGAAACCTGATTTTAATTTTACCATTTGTTTTTTTGCCTGGCGAAGCGGGCGAGGTTCAGCTAGTAGATAATATTCTAACGAAGAAAAAAAGTATTGGCACACAAGAACTAAACCATTTTTTTTTTAATTTTTGGTTAAATCGAACGAAAAACTATTTTATTAAATAGCACATAAAATATTTTAATAAAACCTGGGATTTTAACGAAAAAACAAGGCCCATTTGAAGAATAAATGTAGTAGTTATGGTCCGACTTTTTTCACTTTTTGTTGCATAATGTTATAAGCACTCTAAACAACGCCATTAAATACATATTATTTCTTTACATTTTGAAAATACAACTTAAAATTTATAAAGGAAAATTAATTGGATATAAATAAATGAAAGAAAGTTTAGAAATATTACATTTTAATTTATAACACCGTGCGACAAGTTTACATTTTTTCATTGGAGCTGAATGAGAGCATATACACATGAAACTAAAGATCGTATGCAGAAAAGCTGTGTACTCAGTTTTCCATTTGGCGACCTCTTTTTTACAGGACTTTTAATTTCAAAAGGATATCAAAGTTTTAATAATTTATTTTCGTACTTTTGCGAGTCATACAAGGACGATATGGATAAAAATAATTCAAATTTCATGCATATATCTGTATTAAATTAGCAATTATTTTAAATTTTCCCTTTTAAAAATCGAATTTTTAATTATTTTCATTTTTAAGGGAGAAATTTGAAATGGTTGTTAATGTTGAACTTATTTATATGAAATTTAAAGTATTTTTAAAGATATTCTTCTCTTTTATTTGATACCCATATTGCCTTTGTATGGTTTGGCGAAAAAAATACAAAAATATAAATATTTTCATTTTTAAGAGTGATATTTGAAATGATTGTTAATGCTGAACTTATTCATTTAGGAACATGAAATTTGATGTGTTTTTAACATATATTCTTCTCTTTTATTTGATACCCATATCTTGTATGTATGGCTTGGAAAAATACGAAAATAAATTATTAAAACATCTATGTATATCCTTTGGAAATACAAAGTTCTGTAAAAAGGAGAAAGAATCACCAAATGGTAAACTAAGCACAAATTTCTCCTATATACGACGTCTAGTTTCACGTGTATTTGGTCTTGTTCAGCTCCAAAAAGTACTGTCGCACGGTGTAACCAATTAAAACAACTGCCATATTTTAGATTTACGTTTTTTGGATATATTTTCACGATCCCGCATTTTTCCTTCAAAATCCCACTTTCCTAATTTATCTCATTCCATCTACTTTGATATCATTTACTGATAATCATAACCATTCATATTTATGTTGTACACCCTGGTGTATGATTAATATTTCTTATAATCTCAACTATAACACATACGGCCTATGGTACTACATACCTTAGGATTCAACTAATTTAACTTAATTTTCTGTCACTTCACTGTGTTAATATATGTATTTAAATTAAATTGTATTCTCTCGCTATTCCAGAGGCCGACCTGCCCATTTAACCGATGACGTTTCCCCCGAAGCCACCAATGACGACAGCGAACATTATGATGAACTGAGCGTGGTGGTGCAACTGAGCCCACGTGTATTGGATGGCACACGCTGCCGTTCTGGCAGTCTGGACATGTGTATACAGGGCAAATGCCAGGTAGGTAGATGTCTAACATTAGCACATGCTTATGTATGTATGTGTGTATCTTCGCGTGTAGTGGTGGTATGACATTTTAGACAAATCACAAAAGTACAAAAGTGTACAATTTAAATTCCCCGAATTACTTTATTCTGTGTAAATCCAGACAGCGGCAACAGCAGGCATTAGACTAAAATTATTTATATTAAGGCTTGACAAATAGATTGTCATTGTCATGATGGCAGTGGCAGTGGTGGCGTTGTGGCCTAGGCAGAAGAGGATTTCTCCATTATGTGGATGAGCTTGTTGTGCATTTGCCTTTAAGTTGAGAGACACGTTTTGACTGGCAATGTAAATATCATGTCTTTTTCCAAATTTAAACTCCCCGGTTGGTAAAGCTTCCCGCTCTTCATCTTCGTGATGTTGTTATTCATTTGATGTCACCGGGAATGGATTGAGGCTTCTTGCGAATTTCCTCGCTCACCCATCTCAGTGAACTTTCGCTGTCTTTGCTGGGTGGCGTCATTTGCCACCCTACGATTCCGTGGGTTTCTCTTGCCCACAATTGTTTATGGCCGTATTTGTTTTATCACAAATCATTTCCTATTAGGGCCTGCGTTCCAATTTGTTGTAATAAATGCCAATATGTCGCTTGTGCGGTTACAAAGTGGTATTCATTTGCATATGTCTGTATGTATGTATGGTTGTTTTTACGTGTATATATTTATTACATATGCCATGTATGTATGTTTGTTTGAATTCGCTTTTTGTTGTTTGGTTACATTTGAAAGGATCATATTTCAAGTGGTTGTGTGGCGTCGCGTTTAAGGGGTTCCCTCTGTGTTGGGCACACTTTTTTTGCCCTAAACCCATGGCATGCTCTGCATGTGTGGTGGGGCATGGAGATTGATTGTAAAAACGGTGGCAATGTTTTGTCCCGACTCCTGCAATTTCCAATTGTATGCGGGTTGGTGGAAACCGACTCGCAACATTTGGAATAAATCACTGCAAATAAATCAGTTGAAAAGTGTTACAAAATTTACAAAATGCTGTTACACTGAGGGAAAATATTGTATACAAATAAGAAACTAAACATTGAAAAGTTAAGACGGTTCTCTTGAAAATATTTTCATAGAACAAATATATCAACTAAATGCATGAGAACTTTATAGATGTTGTTTAAGAAAACATGTTTTCAACGTACAAAGTTACCTTAAATCTTTCAAAAGTTATTATGAATTTAACAGTAAATTTTGTTTGTTTTATATTCCTACATTCTACTTTTGGCGGGTTTTTAATCAAAATTTTCAAAAAAAAACATTTAAATTAAAAATATTTTTTGTTTAAACTAAAAACATGTTTTATATTAACTCTGTTTTTAAACATGAGCATCTTCAATATTTCATATTTGGAAATATTAAATATCAACAGCACTTTTCATACAAAAATGTATCTAAATTATTTTCACATTTAATGATACTTAATATGGGCTATAAATTAAGTCTGTAGTCACAATCGCCTCCTTGCCCCCTTTTTACTTTTTAAAATGAAATAGTTCGATCGACTCAATGCAACACATTATGCATAAGTATGTCCTAATGAAGCCCTATAATATCATATTTCGACAAATAACTGAATTAGAAATACCAGCGATGCTATTTTTTTCTTGAAGGTATTGTCGAGTAAAAGAAGATTTTCTTGTAAAATTTCACAAACACCAAAATATTGACTCACGGAGGTTTTGAGTAACTTTGCCCTCTTATAAGTTTATTACACTATGCAACAATAGGTAACAATTTTTTGTCTGAAACCCATAAAATATTTTTTAAAAAACTTTTTGTTGGCACGAAAAAAGACATTAAAAAAATAATAGAAAAAATCTAATAAAAAGAATTGTAGTTCTATTTTTAATAGCTAACACTCTAACGCAGAAAATAATATGTATAGTATCTATTAATAAATGTAGAAGTTATGACACTCTTTCTACACCTTTTTCAATTCTAATTCAAAAGACATCACTTGAAATTCAAAAGACACCAGTTGAAATTCAAAAATTCCATTTGCAATTCAAAAAATGTTAATTGAAATTCAAAACTCGTCATTTGTAATTCAAAAGATAACATTTGAAATTCAAAAGTCGTCATTTGTAATTCAAAAGACATCATTTGAAATTCAAAAGACATCAATTGAATTTCAAAAAACATCATTTGAAATTCAAAACTCAAATTCAAAGACACCATTTGAGATTCAAAAGTTTTCATTTGAAATTCAAAAAATATTCCATTTGTAATTCAAAAATTATTTCATTTGCAATTCAAAAAGGGCAAACAAAATTATTTAAGCAAAATATACATTAGGTTGGGTAGCATTTATTTATTTCTGTAAACTTTAATATTCTGCTGTTAGGAAAACAGATTTACGAATCTCTTACGCAAATCACGAGTTTTGAATTTCAAATGGTGTCTTTTGAATTACAAAATATATTACGAAATATAATATGTAAAGTTTGGCCAAAATCGGTTAAACATTCGGGAGCAACATTTGTATGGGGGCTATATCTAAATCTGAACCGATCTAACCCACTTTCACCATAGGTGTTTCTAGTTCGATTATAAAATGTTGTGCCAAATTTAAAGAATATCGGGTACATTATGTGGTTTCTAGAGCGGAAAATGTCAAATCTGGAGCGACATTTGTATGGGGGATATATCTAAATCTGAACCGATCTTACCCACTTTCTGCATAAGTGTTTCTAGTTGGATTATAAGATGTTGTGCCAAATTTAAAGAAAATCGGGTACAAGATGTGGTTTCTAGAGCGGAAAATGTCAAATCGGGAGCGACATTTGTATGGGGGCTATATCTAAATCTGAACCGATTTCCTCCAAATTCAATACCGATGGTCCTTGGCCAGAAAAAAAAACTTCTGCCAAGTTTCATGACAATCGGACAACAATTGCGACCTATAGAGTGCGAACAAGCTTAGATGAACAGCAGACGGACATACAGACATCGTTAAATCGACTCAGCTGGTGATTCTAAGCCGATTGGTATACATAAAGGCTCTAGCTCTATTATTTATTGGTGTTACAAACATTTGGCGCGAAACTAACTTTAATACCCTAGCCCACGAAGTGGTGTAGGGTATAAAAGTCCTTAAAAATTAATATAGTTTTCGAGTTTAGCAAACCAAAATACATCAGAAAATTTTATAGATTTTAAAATTTTATTTTACTCGGCAATTTTTTGAATAGTGTTATTAACCAATTTTCAGTTTCTTGCTTTTTTTAAAATAAACTTAGGTCTTTCGGACAATAGATCTACGTTATTTAAATAAACGTTATTAAAGTAATCTGTGTATTTGTCCACAAAACACATTCTTCGAACTTTTTGCATTTTTCAAATTTGCCAATTTGTGAATTTATTTACAGAAAATGTTTTTTAAGGAGTAAAATGCCACTTTCCTTTTAAAAGTTGGTTAGCAATTGATTGCGCTATTGAAGTTTTCATTGAAACTAAAAATTGTCGTAAATACATTTGAGATCCAATTCTAAATCCAGATGAATCCAGATCTAAATTTCTTCATTTATATCAAACAGAGCACAATCGGTGATGGTTTTGCCACATCAATTTGTGACTGCTTATTCGTTCTGAGAACACGAAAAAACGCCCTATAAAAATTTTATCACATCGATTCAAATTTTGTAAAACTCCAACACGGGAAGTCATTATTTTCATTTCAGGCAAATGTTTTTTATAAAATCATTCCATCGATTTCGGATTTTTTGGCAATAAGTGCGCAGACTTCTTACTTCCATGAATGAAGAAGGTAGAATTTGTAAAGATAGACATGTTCCACGATTGTCATTCCTCCTTGGCTCCTTACTTTTATATAAATGTTGTTGAGATGTTAAATTCTTCAACCACTTTTTGATCCTAGAATTCATCACTTGTCTTCGCTTGTCAAACCGACATCTCTTCGCGCAAATTTCCATGAAAATCTTTCAAGATTTATGGCAAGATTTGATGTTGCAGCAAATAATCTCCCGGAATTTTCCGAAACAAATCCTCATTTCCCCAGGCGATGACATGGCGTAAATACGCGACGTGTGTCGTTCAATTGTCATGAATGAACGAACATGGCTTGCCTAGCCGTTAAAAATTTAAGTGTAGCATACTTTTAGGCTGCTTTATCGTGTCGTTAATGCTGTGATTATCATTTTTGATTTATTACACATACATAAGATGTCGCCGTTTTTATTTTCGAGGAAATCGTTCGTTTTGTTTGCCTCTTTGGCTGCTATTTTCTGTGATATAACCTCCATGACGTAAAGTGGTGGAGGAAGAAGAAGAGGGAAAACAAACAAGGCCGGCTGTCAGATTGCCAGATTTGTAACCGCACCGTGTCTGAGTTTGAGTTTGAGTCTGATTGTAAGAAGACATAAATACCTGTATTTTGATACTTGAAACCTATTTACATATTTATATATTTTTTATTTTTGTTATTCTCCTTCCCTGTCTCCCTCCCCCCAATAACAATAACAACAACGACAGCAACAATACTAATGTGCAAGTACTTTTCTGTTTTCAGCGCGTTGGCTGCGATTTGAAAATTGGCTCGGCGAAAAAGGTCGACATTTGCGGCGTTTGCGGTGGCAATGGCAGCTCCTGTTCACAATCGCTGTATATATGGGAGACGGTACCGATGTCCCTGTGCTCCGTGTCATGTGGTGGTGGTAAGTGGCTTATGCATACTATTTCCCTGTGATTTTATTCCTTTCATTTGTCAATTCTGCTCCGGCAGTTGTGTAACTTTCATCGCCATATCGTTGACTATGTTCCATTGACAGTCGTTATGATTGGATCTGGAAGTATGGTGTCAATGTGATATGTATGATGTGTTGCAATAGGGCGGCGGATAACAGAACATTGTGTTTATTCCCTAAGCACGAGTGCCTGGGACTTTCTCAAAAAATATTTAGCATAACACAGTGGGCTTTATTCACTCCAAAATATACAAAGTATAGTGGAGGAGGAAAATTTTTTGTGAATCGTGAACTAAGTAAAATTCGATTGGAGGGATGGTAGATTTTAAACATTAGAAAAAGTGTTGGGTAAATTTATCCTGCCTCTATGCCTCGTCAATTTGCGAACATATGACTAGATAGACAGACTGCTTGTAATCATTGCTTAAATGTTTGTTTTTTCCTTCCTTACGCTTCCTTGAGCACAAGCTCAAAGAAACTTTTGTACATACATATGTATGTACCCACACACGCATGCACATTCAGGCAATGTTTGTTTAGTAATTGAGTGGAAATAAAAGAGGAGAAGAAAAATCATACACGCACATACACACATAGACAAGACACAAAGGATGCTTGAGACGGATGTATGCATGTGTGAACAAGTGATTGATTCAGTCAGTGGGATGCTTGGCTGATATGTTGGATAAACACAGACACCTGTGCTCAAACAAAGCCAGGACGTGCGGAAATAATTTTCTCATTGATTAAGTGGGTATATGTTCGTTGAAATACAGTTTAAATTGGAATTCGGGAGGAGTAGATACCTTAAAGTTTTTCCCCCGATTTTAATTTGCTTTCAGCACATAATGGAATACAAATGAATAACATTTCAAACGAAATTATTTGAAAAACGAAATCAAATAATTACTTTGAGAGGAAGATTTATTTTCATATGTGTAAAAGCTTTATTGTTATCCTTTAAACCAAAAAGAAAATTTTCAGGAGTTAATAATGAAAATAAAGATACAAAATTATTGGTCTCGTATAAATTTTAGTCGTATTAAAAATCGTCTACTTACATTTAGATTATCGTGAGCTATAAACAACCCATTTGTAAACCTAAAATACTATTTTTATATCCTCCACCTTAGGATGGAGTGTATATTCATTTTATCATCCCGTTTGCAACACCATGAACTATTAAGCGGAGACACCAATGAACGAAATAATCTAGCTTGTTCAAATGTTCCTCATATGTGCCGTTACAGTACGAATAGGATTGAAAATGGGCGAAATCGACCTAGAGGACATTTTTCCCCTAACGAGTTCTGAAAATACCACCCCCACCCCCTAATTGGGTGCATTTACTCTTTTTTAGTGTCCACCTCATATTCAAATTTGGTACATACATTTCACTTAATACGTGAACGCGAATCGAAAAGGATTTTTTTTGCAAAATTTGCAAAAGGAGATAAAAATGGTACCAATCCAAACACAATAGCTAATTGTGTAGAATAGTAAAATAAGTGATTATTTTGTACTTTTAAGGGATGAATGAGAAAAGACGGATAAAAATGGTAGCAGTCAAACGGATGAAGTTTAATTAATGTAATTTGGTTTATATATATTAGTCCAACTGTGTAGGCGCGCAACTTAAAGGTATTTTCGAAACCTGTAAATTAAGCTGAGAAACGGGGCGAAAGGTGATAAAAATGGTATCAACCAAACCGCTGCACCAGAATCATGGAATTCGGTATATTCGTTCCTCTGACTTTTAGGGTCAAAATAGGAAAAAGGGAGTTACCAACCAAACGGCTGTAGGTGGAATCATGAAATTCAGTGTATAGACTCCTCTGGCTGTGTGGATGGATGTGATTGTAAATATCTAAAATTCGTCAATAATTGAGAGGTTATTGACAACAATTGGGCACATTTTTAATACACTTCAGGTATTTTTTGGTATACAGGGATATCACGCTATATAGACATTGTGATAGCATCTGCCTACAAGCGGGCGTGGTCTTGAAATCGATTTAAATTTGTATAAAAATATCATAATTTTCATAACTGGTACAAACTTCTCCAATTTGCCGGTAATACTGTGGGATTCTGTCCATGGTGGAGGGTATATAAGATTAGTGCGGCCGAACTTTACGCTTTTTGACTTGTCTCCATTAGGATTGTAACACCATGGACTAGACCTTACAAAGTATAAATAACATAACTGAAAAATTTACTTCAGATTCAGATCAACTGAAATTCGAGCTTTCCTTTTGAAACTAAATGAAATTGATAGATTTCATTCCCAATTCAGAACTCATAAGTTGATTTTCAAAAAATCAATTTGATGTTTGCTGGTTTACAATCAACATTTGTTCAATTGCACTATGAAATGGTTTGAAATGAATACTACTAAAGAGTCAAGGATTATTTTGAAATATTATCATGGAAAATCAATAAATTCGGTATAATTTAGAAATTTGGTTATTTTTTAATATACGTTGAAAATAAACAAAATTACTAGGGTTTTTTTTCCTATCTAATAATTGCTAATAAAGTGGACAGAAAAATTAATTTGTTGTCTTAAAAAAATAACCTTTTTGTTCGGAAAGACTTCATTGAATGTAACACATATTTCGAAAGTTGCATGTAGTTCCCACTTCCAAAATATAAACTACTATTTGTTCAGCAATAGTAAGAAAAAGGTACGCAGAAGATTAGGCAAAATATTAAGGTGGTATGAGTGATATTATTTTAAATCATTTATAAAGAGTGATTTTTTTGAGGTTAGGATTTTCATGCATTAGTATTTGACAGATCACGTGGGATTTCAGACATGGTGTCAAAGAGAAAGATGCTCAGTATGCTTTGACATTTCATCATGAATCGTCTTACAAACGAACAACGCTTGCAAATTATTGAATTTTATTATCAAAATGCGTGCTCTGTTAAGAAAGTTCATTGCGCGCTTCCATTTTATGGTCAGTTTAATCGACCCACTGAAGCGGCTATTCGGGCTATTGTGACTAAATTTCGCACCAAATTTACATTGTTGGACATTAAACCACCAACACGCTTACGTAGAGTGCGAACTGAAGAAAATATCGCAGCTGTATCGGCCAGTGTTAATGATGACCACCAATTTTCGATTCGTCGCCGTTCGCACCAATTGGGTCTCTGTTACTCAAAAACGTGGAAATGCCAAAATTGGACTAAGCGGATGGACCACCTAAGACGCAGCCGCGGTCAACATTTAAATGAAATTATCTTCAAAAAGTAAATGTCATGGACCAATCTAACGTTTCAAATAAAGAACCGATGAGATTTTGCAAATTTTATGCGTTTTTTTTTAAAAAAAAGTTATCAAGCTCTTAAAAAATCACCCTTTATTTACAACCCGACGTACATTATCATACATCAGACGTAGTTATGTATACTAGACTGGGTCACGAAAAAATGATGCCTTCACAAACCAGGAATAAAATGCGGACTGTTAACGATGGTTTGTCAAATATTTCTCCACGACTTAAGTCATCTGTCAGCTAAGCGCTCTTGAAAACATTCATAAAAATCATTTTCCACTGTCTTCTTTAATGTTGCCCTTTATATATTTTTTTTAAATTAATAGTCCGTTGGAAGCACTTCAAATATATTTTTTATATATTTTTATTTTGTTTCTATTTACTCAGGTTCGAGATCAATTTTTTGTTTTCTCATAAGAAAACAAAGTCGTTTGACGGAAGTGTATGAAATGTATTTGCTTTGACTACAGGTACTGAGTACACGTTGCAATGGGTATTGACAAGGCCACCGAGCCAGCGAGATGACAATGAGCTTCATAAAGGCGGAAATCTTCTCGAAAATTTTCCACGTAAATTTCTTAAATAGAAACAAATCCTATGCAAACAAAATAAGCTTCATGAAGGCTGAACTTTTTTCGAAAATTTTCAAATAAACTTCTTAAAGTTTGCGTCTAAGACTCACTGCTTTGGAAGTAAGTAAGTCCCATTTTGCAAATGTCAAACATAAACCTGAAAATAAAAATGATTGTTATTCTTCCTTTCAAAGTCAAAGTAATCGCTAGTAAAATGAATTTCAGAAACAAAATTTTTAAAATCTGTTTACAAAAAATTTCATTCGCTGTTCATCATAATTCGAAAGGTAAGTAAAAGTTAGCAAATTTTTTTTACAAAATAATGCCACCAAATACGAAAATTTACACTATGAAAGTACACAAAATACTTAAACGTCCAATGATTCGATTAATTAGTTATTCTAAGTCAAAATTAAAAAATTGTATTTAAAAGGTCTATTAATTCAGGAAAAATGACATGGCATATCGGAATAAAAAAATAACCATGACTTTAGGATTGTTCTCATTACGGACATAGGAACGAACTATTTTGCAAATCATCATTAAACAATCCAGACTTTATTCTCGTGGCGTGATTGGAAATTATTTTGTTATTTGTATTGACTTTGACGAGGTCTAATGTATACAACCAACATTCCAAAAATTTTAAATATTTAAAAAAATAAATTAATCATTTGAATTAAAAATCAACAAACACTAATTTCTATTAGATTTGAGAAAAATTAACACAATGATTTGATTATATGATTTGTCTATAATCTTAATCTCAGAATTCATCTCAAATATCCCAAGAATCTCCCTTAAAAAGAACGAGTTTTCAAATATCTCAAAAGATTTGAAAGCTCCTTTAACGGTCAGCTTCTACGATGGACACAATTAAATATTTAGTTGACTTCTCGTGTAATTGCGAAGGTCGAAATATAGAAAATTTCCATTTTAATGCATAAATCGAAAAGTTGAATTTTGGTATCAACTATTTACCCTAGTATTCAGGGTTTCAAAAGTGGAATTTTGGGAATTATTTCTACATTTAGCTTAAATACAAAAGTTTCTATTTTAAATGAATAGTTAGCTCTTCGGAAATGTTAATAAATAAATGTTAAATCATTTGGGACAGATAAAAAGTGTAACGCATTGAATGAATGACTTAAGACCGGATCAAATTCGTTTCACAACTTTTTAAGATGTTTGAGCCATGTCCGTACATGCGTCCGTCTGGCATAATCTTTGTTACAATAAAACCGACATATCATCCATACGGTTAGCCCAAATCATTTACAATTTGATATTTGAAAATGTTTTTATAATCCCAAACCTAAAAATATTTACGCTTTAGCCACGATCCTTCTTGTACATCCTATTAAATCCTTCATAATTTTTATAGTGTGCATAGTCATCCACTATGACTTGATATTTGATCATGTTTTTACAAATATTTACGATTATGAAAACTGGGATCATGTGACATGAACCTTCCACACCAATTATCCTGACCTTAGTAAAAATTAATTCCTTATAACTTCCCTTATATATATTCTCTGAGAGTGAGGGTTTATACAAGTCGGTTTAGCCGACTAAAGCTTACAGATTTGAGAACTCCTTTAACAATCAGCTTCTAAATAAAATATTTACTCATGTACTTGTGAAGATCGAAATAGCGACATTTCATTTTTATGCAAAAAATGTAAAAATTTAATTGTTTGAAACCTGAATACTAGAAATTTTGAGAATTTTTTCTACATTTAGCTGAAATTGCTCTTTAATTTTATTGAATAGATAACCCTTCAGAAATGTTAATTTTAATTGCCTTCATTCGTGAAACGAAAAACCTTGATCCGAGGTCGAGATCAGTGATACTTTATCGACTTGCAAGTTTGCACACCTTATTTTATGTTGATGTGAACAGGTTTTGTAGACCACAAGAACGCTACATATTTGATATCCTTATACCAAGTCAACGCTCATATACACATTTACATTGTACCTCAATACATATTATCACCTGTGCCTGTCTGTCTAAATTTATTTGTATTAAATTTATTTGAAAAATGGCACTACGGATCTAATTTATTGCTGAAAAGAAAAAGAATTATTTTTTCTATTTTACCATTAACTATAAACATTTCTGTGCAGTCTAAAAAATCGTGTTAATGGTGTCGTTGACTAGACTTTTTCAAAAAATAGGTGACTTATGTACCTTCTGAAATAAACGTTTCAAATAACGAACGAACACACGCTAAGAAAATTCACCAACAACGACAAAAAATCAATAAAGTGTTTAACGATCTTGAATAATAAACTTACTGTATAATCTAGCCCCCCCCCCTAACCATCTTCCGTTGTTGCTCCTTCGAGTGGCATTCAAATAATTCCGCATTTATTGTCAATACAAACAAAGGAAGAAGGCGAAGAAAAGAACATTCGATTGTTGTCTCACTGCTGGGTGGAAATACTGGGACACGCAATCCGAAAACTAAAATAAATAACAACAATAGAAACTGAAACGTAGTGGAAGGGGAAGGGAAGGAGGAGAGGTACACAAACAGAAAGAGAAACCCTTCGCAAATGCCAAGCGACGATAATAAATAATAACAATTTCCACGTTAAACTACCCATGATTGACACAGACAACAACGACAAGGACAAGTTTCGATAAATAAACATTCGATTCGAATTCGATTGAAAGACAATCGTACCTCGCCAGCGCTGTATATTTTATTGGAGTTTATTTATTTTATCGAACGAAAATGTAAACGAAATTCGTGTGTCCTTATTAATAATAAATGACTTGGCGTGACAATGAACGTCATCGATATGTCTATAGTTTCCCTTCATCACCCTTCCCTCCGCAAAAACACACGCTGCGTAGTCCATTGGCTTAACCTTCAATTATCCCGGCAACTTAAATGCTATACGTAAGTCCACCCCCCAAAACACTCGAAACGTTAAAATATTCTGAAATTATGGTTGACTGCAAGTTTCCGTAATGATACTTCACCCCCTCCCCCATTCCACATCCAATGAATGCCGTTGCTTGATGACTGTGCTGTGGCTGTTTAATAATTCAAAAAATAATTTAAATCAATTTATTTGTCATTAGCGACAGAGCGAGTAGCGTGCGTAGAGCGGGAATGCACTCATTGATTTAGGAACTATTTATATTGTTGATACGATTTATCGCGACCACAAGTACATTAAGTTGCCCGTTTTCTGAAATTTAACCCTCAAAGGTCCTCGCAGATTTTTCTTAATATAAATTATGCACACTTTTGATTTTTTCTTATTTTTACGCCACTCGCCACAAACGAAAATAGTGGCTCCTCCAGCCACATAAATATTGTTCTGTTGTCCAAAATTTTCAATCTGACTCCGCTGAACCCCCTTTGATGGTTAAAGGGTACCATAAGTATTATGCATCGTATTTAAAAGCCTAGTTATCTTTTGACCAAATCCTTCCTGAATTTTCTTTTTGCTTTACCAAAATGAGCTGTAACAACTTGAAAACTCCTGCCTGCAACGTAGGATTTCCGGTATCTTTTAAATAAATCTTGTGCAAATAAATTCATACCGGAAGGAAACAAATACCCTAAAATAACTTGCACACATGTACATATTAAATACACTCACACCCTTAACGATCCACACATTATACCAACCCTAGAGAGTGGTGGTATTTATCACCTGCCCGAGCATTATTTCGTACGTAAACATCAATTTACCGTAGGTCGCGTTAATAATTCAAGAGCTCTCACATTAATGGTTGCACACACTATGATTATCCGTCCTCCATCCTTATATACGTTTGGACATTAGACTGGCTAACAAAAAAATACAATGTTTTTTTCGAATTTTCCCGAAACATCGGCTTTGTTTGTAGTAATTCTTAAGCCATTTTATGAAAGTTGTAAACATAATCGAATGAAAAATAGAGCTGATATCGCAAAAAAAACAAACATTATCTCAGAGAAAATATGATTTAAAGTCTTTAAATCAGCACACTTATTATTCGAGTCCAAATTTTTGGATAATCATCACAAAATTGACGAACAATTTGTTTTGGTAGTATAGAGGTATAACATTTGTATATGTTAAAGTAATGTGTTGTGCTATGTATGTTAGTATAAGCACACTAAAGTGGCCCGGGTTTTCAGCTTTGAAAAGTTCACCCATATATTTTCAATTAATTACAAAAACGATCTGTACAAAAATTGATTTCAAATTAGCAATTAAAATCCAACTACTTCGACCAGGAAACTTTCAACTACATGTCGAGATATTTCGTTTTGATTTTTTATTTATTTCAAGCACAATCAAGTAACTAATAAAATAGTTTTTTATCTCTTCGTTCGGTAGGGATCTATAAATCGACTTTGGACTAATTAATCGAATTTTAGGCAAAGGTAGAAATCGACTTTCTCTTTATATATAAGTAAGACAAATAAGTTTAATAACAATTTATATTTTCATTATTGAAATAGCCTCACTCAAAAATTTGATTTTTTTAAGCTCGACTTGTCATGTATTTGTAAAGGTTGAAATGTAGACTTTTCATAGAATTGAAATTATCGAAAAGACTCTTCATTGTTATGCATAAATCGAAAAATAGAATTTCCATACCAACTATGAATATATCCCTAGAATTCCGATTTTAACATTGAGAATTATTTATTTATACTACAAAAGGTTTTTTCACCCTTCACTATTTTATGCTGAGCAGGAGCAATGCAAATTTGTTGTCCTTGCTCCAAGGGGCCATCCTAATATTACACATAGACATATTCACATTGTACTTCCTACATATTTGTAAATATGTCCGCCTGCACGATTACGACATTTCAATGTGTTAAAGGAGGATGCGAGAATAAGACTCAAACTCTTTGAGTGTTCTTGGATAACAATGAATACACGAAAATAAATGTGTGTGGGTCGTGACAAATATATATATATTATTTAATTTAATTTCTAAAAAATACAATCATCCGATTTTCAATGTGTATACTACTTTAACGATTACCATTAAACGCTTCTTAGTCAAAAAACTCAAATAACTCGATCAGAATATATAGGACTTTGGCCGATGAAAAACTATCTGTACTGTGACTGTGACTACTACACGGTGTTGAACCTAAACGAATGTATCTCAAATTCAAAGATTGTCCTATGCAGATGACATTTTAAGAACATATACGAGAGGAGGGCATCATTAGTTGAATTCAGAAAACAAAGGATATTGGATTTCTTACTATTGGGTTATTTGAATTCAAGCCCAGTATTTTTATACTATTTAAGAATATAAAGTACAAACTATTCTTCATTCTTCCGTATTCCCCTACTTCTGATTTTGAAGATAAAATAAGTACTAATTGATTGATCGGTCTACCAGTTTTGCGTCCTATACAGACATTCAGTCACATATTGATTTATATATATGTAGATTTAAGAACATATTTAGATATTTTTATCTCGAATGATATTATTTATGATTTTGTCATATTCTCAGTGAAAAATTTCATTAAAAAGTCGCCAAAGAAGCACTTCATAAAATGTATGAAACAAATCACAAATCAATAATAATTTCCGAATAAATCCTTAGAAACTATGAAATGCAGTTCTTCATTCAATGTCATACAAGTTGTTTATTTTTCATAATATAATTTACCTACGGGAAATCTGTTGTCACACATTCATTGTGAGGACCATAACAATGACTATGTCTTTGACCTAAATCAAGGTACATACTTATGTCAGACTTAAGATAGAACAAATGAGAATAGCTAGTAGTGTAGTACTCAACCGGATAAAGTCGGCACACTAAAAATAAATTTGTAAGTTACATATAAACAACAAAATCTTCATTACATTTATGAACACATTTCATTACACAAATATTATATTATGAAATATAATCTTTAAGAAAATTTTATTTAATACAATGAAAATTTTCTTTGATCTTATGAAACTAATTTTCACTAATATAATAATTTTATTTTATAGAGTATGAAATATTTATGAAAAATTGTATGAAATATTTCACTTTATTTATGAATTCTTCATACATATTAAGAAAAATAATCAATAAATTTATGAAAAAGCTTTTATGAAATCGGTTCGTAAATATTATGATTAATTATGATATTATATTATATTTACGGTATTTACGTCATTTCAGAAATGACGATTGGATTGTTTAATGGCGATCTGCAAGATATTTCGCCACTGAACGCTCCTGATACACATCTCAAAATCGTGTTTTCCCCTTGTAATTTTTTTATGTTTCATTTTGGTCCAAGTTTTGTTCCTGAATTAATACACCCTAGAAAACACTTTAAGTACAATTTTTATTCTTGTCTTAGAACAACTCATTGGTTATATTATTCGATGGTTAGAGTAAGTTTTTGTGGGTTTTCAAAGTGACAACTAAAAACTTATATTTATTGGAAATATCTTGTACAAGTAGAAGAAGTCTCAATGATGAATATCAGACGAAAAATAAAGTCAATGACTCAATTTTTATGAAAATAGTTTAATACAATATAGTTTTTCAGAGTCAATATTTTCAAAGTCTGTTTTACAAAAATGCGCACTGCGGCATCAATTTCATTCCGATTGTCATAATTTAGGCATCATTCGAAATGTATTGATCGTAATTAAAAAATACAGAATACAAAAATACTGATGTCTTTATGAACAATCACAAAAAGTATTTTAAACATCCAATTCGAGCAAAAAGTTATTCTAAGACAATACTACACAATGTTTATATTTAAAGTGATTTCAGGTGCCTTGTAATTCAGAAAAAAATTAGAAATATTTAATATAAAAAAATACACGATATAACATGATTTGTAGTAGTGTTCAGGAGCGTTTAGCTCACAAACCGCTTGATATTGGCTCGAAATATTTTGGAAATCTTCAAACAACCCACATATTATTTCCGTGAGGTGACCCAACCTAATGTATAGTCGAGGGCTATCACGATGTATAAACAGTTTGATACTCTCTTCCTATAAGTGAACGCGATCTTTAAAATAATTAAAAAATCCAATATTTATTTATTATTTATCACAATTTATTTAAAACAGCAAACATAAGTCGGTGTCTTAGTTTGTCTCTAATCTGCCGGTAAAATTGTGGGAGGGTATAAAAGATTCGGTCTTTATGATCTAAATATTCTTTAAACTTGTGTATTTTGATTTTACTCACATTTCGTGTGATTTTTCAATATTGGGTTAAATACCATGACACTTTTCGGGTATATCCATGGTGGAGCATCCATAAACCTGCGCATACATTAATATTTTCAATTGCTTCTGGAAGAAATGATACGAGTGTTTGTTTATAAGCAACAATGATTTATAGCCGATAATCCTGCTCAGGAACATATTCATACCATACGAATACTACAATGGCAGCCGTTCATGAATTGAATTGCTGGTCGCCAACGCTTTAAGCCATGTCCGGTGCTATCTGCTTTGCAACACAACGGTCTACCTGAAGTCGTTGGCCTTTGCCTTACATTGAACTCTGTCGGTGTGTGTGTGTCGATGTCATAAAGTTTGGAAACTCTTCAAAGGCCTCTTCTACTACGAAAACGGTAGTCTCTGCTTGTTATTTGTGTTTTTATTTTTCACCCGAATAGGAGAGAGGGAAGCTGTAATTTGCCACTTTTGTAGACTTATGCTTGCTTTCGCTTTCCTGCAATCACCCCTGCTAGGGGATGATTTGTTATCATTCTGCAGCATTTTCTGTCATTGTTTTTATTGAATTTAGTTGTGTGTTTTTCCTTTTTTTCGCGAAAAATAAATAAAAATGTCCCCGCAAGTCGGGAATTGTACAATATGTCCGATGGCGGAAAACTTAAAATCGTGCCAGTGCAGAGTGGATGTATCAATAATGGGCAAAAAGTCTTTATTGACACAACAAATGTTCTTTTGAGAGACAAAACTAAGTTACAAGTTTAAATTGTTTACAATCTCACAAGAGAACCCCTCGACCGCTTTGAGTTCCTGCACAACTTTAAGCACTTTCAGTTCTGGTCCTTTTGGCAAATATTTGTTTTATTACTTCAAAACGATAATAACATCATTTGTTTCACGAGAGGCAAACTTTTCCTAAAGGATTCGAGGTTGGCAGGATATCATCCAAAGCGTAGCAAAATTTCATAAACATTTAGCGATGTTTAGCGTTTTTCGCCGTGGCAGGAATGAAGCTCGTAAATTAGTATCATAGAAAGGAATAAATTATGGAATGGAAAGAAGTTATGGCTGCTGTTTGAATAAATTTAAATTGCCCCCGAGGATATTTAGCCATTTGACCCTAGTTTTCTTTGTTGTTCCCGCACTGTTGCCAGAAGAGTCTTCTATCGCTGTTTAAACATCTGGGCAGTAAGTTTATCGTGCAAAAAAACTTGTTTCATTGCTTAGAAGAAAGACCCTTTTAGTTGTAACTGAGTAACGACTTCAGGATACTGGAAATTGTGCCAACATTTTGTATTAGTTCATGAATTTAATACAAATAAATAGAAACTTTAAGTCAACCTTTTTCGAAGCATTTTTAATGTGGTTTCTTTAGAAACATGGATAAATTGGAAAACGATTCAAAACTTAAACACAAATTAAATTAAAACTTAAAATAATTTTAGAGCCTTCTGTTCTTCACACCTACTCTGGATCAGGGTGAAATTCTAACAGTATCTAACCATTTCCTTCTGTAACAATCATTATTACTTTGTAATTTCAACATAACTTTAAAAATCCCCCATCTCCAGAATGGGGGCAAAAAGGGATAAAAATGGTACATATTAAACGACAACAGCTAGAAACACGAAATTCGATGTGTACATTCCACTATTTGAGTAGACACGTAAAATAAAGTTTTTTTTTTCAAATTTGTACTTTTAAGGGAAACATGGGAACAGAGGGATAAAAATGGTACCAACCAAACGGCTGCAACTAGAATAATGAAACTCGGTGTACATATTGCTCTGAATGGGCAGACACGTAAAATAAACGGATTTTTCGAAATTCTTACTTTTTGGAGTTAAAATGGAAAAAGGGGATAAAAAAAGTACCATTAAAATTATCGCAGCTAGAGTCATAAAATTTGGACTATACATCTCTCTGACTGCGTAGACACGTAAAATAAAAAGGTTTTTCCAAAATCGTACTTTCAATGGATACAATGGGAACACGGGGATAAAAATGGTACCAACTAAACGGCTACATCTAGAATGATGGAATTTGGTGTGTAAGTCCATCTAATTGCTTAGACGCATAAAGTAAAGAGATTTTCGAAAGTCGTACTTTTAAGGGAGCAAAATGGTAATAGGGGATAAAAATGGTACCAACCAAATGGTCACAGTCAGAATCATAGAATTCGGTGTATACATTCAGCTGACTGCATAGAATCGCAAAATCAAAAGATTTTTTTAAAATTTCGTATTTTTTAAATACAACCAAACAAACGGCTGTAGCTGAAAATACACCCACTTTTCCCCCAAATATTAAAGGTATGTAGGCTTCTTTGAAGACTGCTGCCTTATAATTACTTTTTGAATTGAGTATTATTTCGATATATATAAAGTGAAAGAATTTTCCTTCATAATATTTATGAAGCGATTTCATAAAAGGTTTTTCATAAATTTAGTGACTTTTTTCTTAATATTTATGAAAAATTCATAAATAAAATGATAAGTTTCATACATTTTTTCATAAACATTTTTAAATTAGTGAAACTTAGGTTCATAAGATCAAAGAAAGATTTCATTGTATTAAAGAACCAATTCTTAAATATCATGGAATATGTCATAACCAATAAAATATTTGTGTTATGAAATGTCTTCATAAATATAATGAAGTATTTCATAGTATTTATGAAATGTTTCATAACTTACAACTACATTTTTAGTGTGTCGACTTTATTCGTTGAATGCTAGCAATTCTCATTTGTACTCTGTTAACTCTGACATAAGTATTTACCCTCCATTAGGTCAAAGACATATTCATTGCCAAGACTCTCGCAATGGTGGTGTGTGTTGATTGGCTAGTCAACGAGTCAGACCTTATTTTGCTTTTTTGTTTATATTTGAATCTTCATTGGAAACTTTTTATGAAAGTCTTTCATAAAATTAATGAAGTTACTTCATAAAATCTATGAACATTTTCAGACATCATATTATGAAAAATAATAATTTGTTTGACAAAAATTCTTCGAATAAAGAAGCATTTTTCATACATTCTATAAAGTGTTTCTTTGGCGGCTTTTTAATGAAAATTTTCACTGAGGTTAAGACAAAATCATAAATATTATGTATCATACATATTTCAGTGTCGAATTCGGTACATACAGTTATCTGACTGCATAGAATCGTAAAATAAAAAGATTTTTCCAAATTCGTATTTTTAAATACAACCAACTAAGCGGCTGTAGCAGAAAATACACTCACTTTCCCCCAATATTAAAAGTATTTAGGCTTTTTTAAAGATTGATGCCTTATAATTACTTTTTGAATTGAGTATTATTTCGATATATATAAAGAGTGATTTTTTTGAGGTTAGGATTTTCATGCATTAGTATTTGACAGATCACGTGGGATTTCAGACATGGTGTCAAAGAGAAAGATGCTCAGTATGCTTTGACATTTCATCATGAATAGACTTACTAACGAGCAACGCTTGCAAATCATTGAATTTTATTATCAAAATGCGTGCTCTGTTAAGAAAGTTCAGAAAGAAAGAAATTGTGTTCAGCGACGAAGCTCATTTTTGGCTCAATGGGTACGTAAATAGGCAGAATTGTCGATTTTGGAGTGAATATCAGCCAGAAGCATTGCAAGAGCTACCAATGCATCCAGAAAAAGTCACAGTTTGGTGCGGTTTATGGGCTGGTGGCATCATTGGACCGTACTTCTTCAAAGATGATGCGAATCGTAACGTAACTGTGAATGGTGAGCGCTACCGTGAGATGATATCCAACTTTTTTTTGCCCAAAATGGAAGAACTGAACTTGGTTGACATGTGGTTTCAACAAGATGGCGCTACATGCCACACAGCTCGCGATTCTATGGCCATTTTGAGGGAAAACTTCGGAGAACAATTCATCTCAAGAAATGGACCGGTAAGTTGGCCACCAAGATCATGCGATTTGACGCCTTTAGACTATTTTTTGTGGGGCTACGTCAAGTCTAAAGTCTACAGAAATAAGCCAGCAACTATTCCAGCTTTGGAAGACAACATTTCCGAAGAAATTCGGGCTATTCCGGCCGAAATGCTCGAAAAAGTTGCCCAAAATTGGACTTTCCGAATGGACCACCTAAGACGCAGCCGCGGTCAACATTTAAATGAAATTATCTTCAAAAAGTAAATGTCATGGACCAATCTAACGTTTCAAATAAAGAACCGATGAGATTTTGCAAATTTTATGCGTTTTTTTTAAAAAAAAAGTTATCAAGCTCTTAAAAAATCACCCTTTAGTATAAATATATTGGCAGCCTTGACTTAAAAGCGTTGTTTAAAATAATTTGAATTTTATATTTATTTTTAAAATTATTTTTTCAATATTTTTATTTGTTTTGGTTTGACTATATTAAAAAACTTGTCATTTTCCTGTAATGTTACTGCACTTCTAAGAAAATCGACAGCCTCCGTGGAAAAGGGTATATAAATATATAAATTTACTTGTTCCCTCAAAAATTGGCATTTGCCCCTCTCGTGCAACCGTGCGTACTTATTGACGTTTTTAGTTATTGTATGCAAATTTTATAATATTTGAAATATTCACATTCTCTGTAGCCCCCCGCTCCCCATTATTTTCTCGTTAAAAACAATTTCAAACTTGACTGTGTCCTTATGTTACTAACTTTGTCTTCTTTCAATTCCCTTCTTTCCCTTTGCAGGCTACAAGATGTCTCGCGTTGTGTGCCGCAGCCGTGTCTCTGGCACCGAGGTGGAGGATGCTATGTGCAATGCAGCTAATCGTCCCGAGCCATCGGTGGAGCTCTGCAACACACACACCTGTCCGCCCAGGTAAGTGAAGCAAACTTTTTCTCCACGTCTCCCCCCATCCCCTCTCTCTAGAGTGTCGTGGTTAGGCAAAATGTTCGTGTCGTTGATGTCTGGGTTTTTGAAAGTGTTTCCGTGTCGAGAGTGAGCGGGTGAAATATGCGGGTGGTTGCATTGCTGGCTGCTGGTCGTGGTTATGTTTAAACGTTGCTGTCTATGAATGAATCTGAATCTGCATCTGACTGAGACATTTTCCTTTAACATATTGAACGTGCCGCTTCTGCTGGGATGATGTTGTTCGTTATTCGTGCAACTATTGTTGTAGTTGCTGGTTGCATACCGCAAAATGTAATTTAATGTTTGGAAGGAGGTTTAGCTGTAATTGAAGTTTTAAGGAAACAACAGGCAAACATTATTTAAATCACAAGAAAATTAAATATTCCACTGGTAACTAATTGAAATAGGGCCGATGGAAATTCGGGAATGGAGACAGGGATAGGAAACATTGCTTTCGATGTATAAGAAATGGTTTAACCAAGAGTGTAGGTTAGGGGTATATTCTCATGTATTGTATTGTACATTAGGTTGGGTCGCGTCCATACAAATTGAAAAACAATTTCCAGTCACCCCACGAAAATAAAGTTTGGGTTGTTTACTGATGATTTGGAAAATATTTCATTTCGAGATCAAGACGTCTGTGAGCTAAACGCTCCTGAAAATACGCCTAAATATCATTTTTTCACGGATAATTTTTTATGCATCATTTTTGTCAATTTATGCTTAAATAACAGACCCTATAAATTTTGATTCTTGTAACTTAGTGGTCGAATTTTTGGACGTTTATATTATTATTTTTTCATATTGACAGCTGAAAATGTATTCGTATTTGTTTTTAATATTTTCTAAATAACGACATTCAATACCTTTCAAATATTGCCTAAAGGATGAAAATCATAAGTAAATTGACGGCGCAGCGCTCATTTTTGTAAAAAGAGTTTGAAAATGTTGGCACTGAAAATCCATCTCCTGTATTAAATTATTTTACAAACATGGAGTCAGAGACGTCATTTTTTGTACGATATCCATTATTTAGACATCATTCGAAAGGTATTGATTCCTTCTATTTATTTTTCGTAACACATCTTACAAAATGATTCCAAGAAATATGAGTTTTTAGCTGTCCCGTTGAAAAGCCATAAAAAATCAATCTAAACGTCCAATAATACGACCAATGAGTTATTCTAAAACAATAATAAAAATTTTTATTTAAAGCGCTTCCAAGGGTCTATTAAATCAGAAATACATTTTTGACAAAAATGTAACATAAAAAATTATACGGCAAAAACATGATTTTTAGAGGTGTTTTCAGATGGCTAGACCCAGTGACGAAATATTTTGCAGATTATCATTAAACGATCCAATCTTCATTTCTGGGGGTGACCGCTGCAATTTATTTTCGTGACCCATCCTATTGTACATGCCCTTCGTCAAATTTTTCAGACGGAAAGCTATTTTTTTAAATTGAATTTTTTTTAATTTAAATTTTTGAAAATGAGCTTCATGAAGGCTGAACTGAAGGCCGATCTCTCTCGAAATTTTTCCAAGTAAATTTCTTACAGTTTGCGTTAAAGACTCACTACTTTGGAAGTACGTTTTTAATATTTCCCAATTCTGTTCGAGCGTATAGCGCCCCATTTTGCAAATGTCAAACATAAACCTGAAAACAAAAATGAATGTTATTCTACCTTCCAAAGTCAAAGTAATCCGTCATTCAAATTTAAAATTTTAAATGACCCACCCTATAATTTCATTTAAAAATAAAACACACATTTTATTTGTCTACCCTCCGCTATGTATTTGTGCATTTATTTGTAACTCCCAAAAGGGAACGAGATTAGTATCTAAAAAACTCATCCGGGTTTGATATTACACCTTTAAAATGGGCTGAGAGTGGAGGATGTCATATAGTCGGCTCCTCCCGACTTTTGCCTTTCCTTATTTGTTTTTGGTTACATCTGTTTGACATTTCAATGTTTAGAATTATCTTTCTAATAAAGTAGGGCCAAATAAAACGTTTTTAATGTAACCATTCCTTTGATGCTTTGCCAGCGTAATCCCCGAAATTTGTCGCAGTAATTATTCGCTGATAAGGCTGGATTAGTTTCGGGATGAAAGTAACTTTCTTGCACATAATTTAATTTTACCAAGCACAGCAACTTGTCGCTAATGTCAATTTTCTCCATTTCTTCTCTTTGCAGATGGATAGCCGATGACTGGAGTCCCTGTCATCGTCAATGTGGTCCAGGCATTCGCAGTCGTATGGTGGTGTGTGCCGAGGAGAACAATGGCTTGAAGACTAGGGTAAGTATGGGTTGGCGGACTTTTGTTAGTCAAAATAATCAAAAGAAGACAAAAAGCAAAGAAAAAGTTAAAATTAGACATCGTCCAAATTTTGCAAAAGTTGTAGGTGGTGGTCTCCGCAAGCAGCAAAGTACCACTAATGTTTTCGCCAGATGCCCTAAGGGCATTTAGCCCAAACTACTTCTGATGAACTTACTGAGCAGAGTACAAAAACACACAAGTACAACAACGTCGTGCAGTCGCATAATAAGTGTGTGAGAAAGTGGCCTAAAAGCAAGTCCCTCACCTTCTCGATGGCGACACAACTGTAAAGGTCTTGTAAGTGCTGCTTGTGAACGGCCACTGAAACATGCTGCTAATTTTTACTGGTTGCCGGAAAATCCTTTTTTTCTTTCTTTGCTTTTGTCCATTTAAGCCTTATACTTTAAGCCATCACAGCCTTGTTGGAGACTGTCTAAATTACTGTTGTTTATGTATTTGCAGGTTGCCGACGTAATGTGCCCCATGCCAAAACCACCAACTCAAGAACAGTGCATTATAGCCGAATGTCCAAAGTGGGAAGTTAAAAAGTGGTCTAGCGTAAGTATTTGCTGCCTTGTTTGTTGTACTAGTCATAGCCATAGCCATCATAGTCATCATCTACGATGTTGTTTTCACAAGTTTCCATGCGGGCATTTGAGGCTAAAATATTATGGTCGGCCGCACATTCTTCACTGCTCGCTACCTTTTCTGGTACTAGTAACTGTAGTACCTTAGTTATGACCAGAACAGCAAATGGGGTTTTATGGTTAAACCTAAGTTTTGGGTTTTGTGTGAATGTTTTTGAAAACCGTTGGGTTGTTGTAGTAACTTGCCTTAAGGTATTAACCAAGTTGTAACGTTGCTGCAGCACTTGAGCATTAGTTTTAGTGGGATTTGGTAGCCAGCCAACATCTCCGTTGCAATGTCTTCCTTTGAAGTTGCCTGAAACATGTCCAACAACTTAATTTGCGTTTTACATGCAATTTGTGTTGTTGTTTGCGTTGATTGTGACTCGCCCTCATAAAGGGGCAATTTGAGCAAATTCAGATGTACATACAAGCAACATGGGTAGAGTCACTGTATTTTATTAGTACACTGCGAGGAAAACATTTAACTCGAAACTTAAATATAAATTAGGGAAGTACATAAAGAGTGATGAGTGGCATTCCAATCAAAAATGTCTATAAACTTACTACACCGAAAGAATTATCTTCATAATATTTACGATTTTGTCTTAACCTCAGTGAAACTTTGCATTAAAAAGGTTTCATGAAGAAACACTTCATAAAATTTATGAAACATGTTTCATAAATAACAAATCAATGCAAAGTGTTATAGAATTTATGAAAAATTTCGTAGAAACTATGAAATGCAGTTCTTCATTCGATGAACTTTTTTTCATAAAAGTTCATTATTTTTTCGCAGATTTTATAAAGAAACTTCATTAAATTTATGAAAAAGTTTCATAAATATTAATATTTTATACTAAAGTTTCCAATATAAACAAAAAAGCAAAAAAAGGTCTTGTTGACTGACACACCATCATTGCGAGTCTTTGCAATGAGTCTGCCTTTGACCTAAATTAGGTTACATACTTAAGTCAGAGTTAACAGAGGACAAATGACTAAAAATGTGAAATCCTTCATTATATCTATGTAGACATTTCATAACACAAATATTTTATTGATTATGACATATTTCATAATATTTAAGGATTGGTTCTTTAATAATATGAAATCTTTCTTTGAACTTATGAAACTAAGTTTCACTAATTTAACGATTTTAATTTATGAAATATGAAATGTTTATGAAAAAATGGTATGAAACATTTCATTAAATTTAAGAATTTTTTATACATATTAAGAATAAACTCACTAAATTTATGAAAAACCTTTTATGAAATTGCTTCATAAATATTATGAATGAAAATTCCGTCAGTGTAGTAATGAAAAAACTCAACATTTGTTCAAAATGAATATGTCAAAGACAGTTCGACTCGAGTTTTAAATATTAAACAAATATCTTATTTAAAAAACAAAAATATTATTGAATTTAAATATTAAACAAAGTTATAAATATTGAACAAATCATTTTTATTTTAGTTTTTTCGTTTGTATTTTTTTTTTGGTCTGTAATCAATATTTGATTTGAAATGGGATATTGTCCTGGCTCAAAAACATTTTGCATCTATATTAAATAGAATGCAAATTTATTTACAAATGACATGGTGACATTTATTACTTGGCTGCAGACTACCACGATCATGATTTCGACCATGTCAAAAGTCTTGTCAAGTGGCTTCGCAGCGACTTTTTAACATCAACCCCGGCCTCTATAAGGAGATGATTCTCACAAACGAACAAGAAGCACAACTCACTTGCCTAATTTGCGTTTAAAAAAACAAAAATATTATTGAATTTACATTCACCATGTTTTTATACCCTCTGTTTTGACGGGTTAGAGGGATCCAATTCTCGATTGAGACCAAATTCCTTCTTGGAATAAAAACACTTATTGTTCTTTTTAACGTTATAATAAATTAGGATTTATTTATATGTATTGTTGTTGTGTTTGTGTAATGTGTAGTTCAATTATTTTTGTATGATAATACACGTAGGGTAATGCACATTTGTTGTTGGGATGTATTCTGGAATATGTATGTATGGTTGTATGTAGGTTGTGTATGCTGGATGTGGGTGAAGGAATAGTGTCGCGGCGCTACTTCTGTTCTTCGCGTTGGGTTGACGACTGACTCCAAGCACGCATAGAGAGAATGAGAGAACCAAGTCGATCTTGCACTCGCATCGCATATTAAGAGGGAAAAACAAGTAGATAAAGGATGTCACCCAGCAAACATTTTGTGTTCGCATGAACACCCTCAACCACACTGTCCCATACCAAGGCACAGACACTAATATTGCCATTGACGTAAACTATCGAAATTGAAGAATTTAAATATTCTTCCTGAATTTTGAAATTGACTTTTTTAAGGAAACGATGGAAGTGACTAACTTCCGTATTTCAAACACTAAAAAAGTCGAACTTCACTTCAAAAATGTCCATATATATATTAGACTGGGTCCCGGCCAATACATATAAAAAAATATTTCAAGTCACCTCCCTCACCACCTGCTCGGTCTTCTCCCGGTCTGCCCGCAAAACCACCCAATGTGGTTGGAATAAATGCAGTTCGTTTTTCACAGCTCCTTTGCGTCCAGTCCAGATATTCCAACTGGCAAGGAATGCCAAATTTAAAGACAATTCGAACTGGGAATAGTTGCCAGAGCATATTACGTTGAAAATTGTTAGATAAAATCGATTTTATTGCAAAGATTTGTGTCTTTTGTTCGGCACTGGCTTTAGTGCAAACAATTCATTCACCGAATAAATTGTATTTTGTTATAATTCTCATTAAAGAATATTCTCGATGTGAAATTCATAGAACGAAGGTAAGAGTATTGATTTTTTCCAGAATACATGGAGATCCAGATTCAGATTAGGGTGATCAGGGTTTTGAAAATACTTCATTTCATGCCGAATAAAGAATAGATATATTGTGAATGTGTAGACACATCAGGTGTTGACACCCAATTCACGTAGTTTAGTACAAAGTATTTATACAATCTTGTATTTCAATTACACTGTGTGTTTCCATTGTACTTTAAAAAGCAGGACATCCTATGGGTAAGCTTAACATAAATCCGGTGGTAACACCGTACGACAATCATTAGACTTGAATCGAATGATATACGTATGCAACTATAAACATAATTGAGTTACTAGGCGTTTTTAGTTTTTCATTTTATCATCCTGTTGCCCATTCCCAGGACTACAAAGTTCCGATGGATTCAATTCGCAATCAATGATAACGATATTAGTTTCAAATTAAAGAGGAGAATATCTATTAAAAATACATCAAACATCATGCATTTATCTGTATTAGTTCAACATTTACATCTATTTCAAGTTTACCCCATGGTTTATTTAGTTCATTCATATTTTACTTTTTAAGAGGGAAATGGTTGCTAATGCTAAACTAATATAAAGGGTGATTTTTTAAGAGCTTGATAACTTTTTTTTAAAAAAAACGCATAAAATTGGCAAAATCTCATCGGTTCTTTATTTGAAACGTTAGATTGGTCCATGACATTTACTTTTTGAAGATAATTTCATTTAAATGTTGACCGCGGCTGCGTCTTAGGTGGTCCATCCGCTTAGTCCAATTTTGGCATTTCCACGTTTTTGAGTAACAGAGACCCAATTGGTGCGAACGGCGACGAATCGAAAATTGGTGGTCATCATTAACACTGGCCGATACAGCTGCGATATTTTCTTCAGTTCGCACTCTACGTAAGCGTGTTGGTGGTTTAATGTCCAACAATGTAAATTTGGTGCGAAATTTAGTCACAATAGCCCGAATAGCCGCTTCAGTGGGTCGATTAAACTGACCATAAAATGGAAGCGCGCAATGAACTTTCTTAACAGAGCACGCATTTTGATAATAAAATTCAATAATTTGCAAGCGTTGTTCGTTTGTAAGACGATTCATGATGAAATGTCAAAGCATACTGAGCATCTTTCTCTTTGACACCATGTCTGAAATCCCACGTGATCTGTCAAATACTAATGCATGAAAATCCTAACCTCAAAAAAATCACTCTTTAGATAGAAGCTTGTAATTAAATTGGTATTTTGTTTAATTATGATTTGAAAAATATTTTCTTCATAGATCAATTCGTCTGTGAACTATTTTTCCATTCACACCACCCCCCTAAAAGTAAGTTTTGTGTGAGAGTTTAACACCAATTGGTGTCTTCAGACACTTATAGTATAGGGTCCGCCATCTAACGTTTTTTTTCAACTATTCAACCGTTGGACTATTATTTGTGGGGTGCCCGAGGAGCCATTTGAATGAAATTATTTTCCATTATTAACCGGAAGGATTGTACTTTCAAATGAAAAAAGAAATTTGAGAAAATATTCAGTAGTTTTTTTTATAGCATTTCCAACAAAAAATGTTATTTGGCGGACCCTATAGTATTTTATGGCAAATATTTTTGTAGAACATTTTGACCCGTTAAACCGCTTTTCTAAGTGTGATTGGTCCCTTTTGTGAAAAAGACAAAAAACTAATGAAAAAATTATCGTTCTGAAGATTTTTAACTGAAATTCTGGTTCATTTTCCAAAAAATCATAAAAAAACGTAAAAAAAATAGAAGCCACCATTTCACCACTTCCAAAGTCACTAAATAAGACATCTAAGAATACGACTTTAAAGTTTCAAAAAAAAATTAATAAATTTTTTTTTCGAAAATCAAAATAAAAGAAATAAAATTGTAAAAACTTTAAAAAATATAAAGCGACTATAACGTCCCCCTTATTGTTAAAAGTCATTGAAATTACCTTCTAAACAAGTTATATAACAATAAAATCGATCAACTAGTTCAGGAGTTACAGGCGATTGAATGAACACGCCTTTTTGAAAAATGTTTATTTTTTTCACTGCTAAATTGGTCAATCGTGAAAAAATTTCCATTGTTATTTCATTTTTTTTCATTTCATTTCATTTATTTCTTTGTAATTCCAAGCCAAGTGGCCAATTATAATTGAATTACAATATTCTTCAAGAAATTACATTTATTAAATGTCTTAAACTATTTAAACAATTAACTACAAGTAATCATGATCCTAACTACAAACAAATAGTATTTAAAAAAATAATAAAAAATTAAATATGATTTTAAACTGAACATTTTCATAAATAAATTAAAATAAACAACTAAATAAAAATAATTAATTAAACAAAAATAAATAATTAAATAAAAAATAAATAAATAATAAAAAAACATACAATGACAATTTCTAAGTTCCCAATGAATCGCCGGACAATACTAATAATAATAAAAACAGACGAAGGTCTTTTAAGAAATGCTGCATCGGACATATTTCCAATATAATGATAATAGAAGAAGTGTTTTTAAGAATGACTACTCGAATTTTATATTTTAAAATTTTAAAGTAAAAAAATATTCAAAAATACAACAATTTTATGAGAAGAATATATAAACATACATTCAAAACAATCGCAGCTATCGAGGTCAAAAATCGTATCGCTTCAGAATCCGTTGTCAGAACCTTCTTATTTTTGAAAAAAGTTTTATTACGTTCAACAGTGTAAGACAAGAGAAAAAAATATATTTAAATTGCTCTCAAGGGTCTGTTAATTCAGAAAAAAGGCAAAAACATAAACAATATTAAAAATTGAAATAGAAAAACATGATTTTATTATAGTTGTTTTCAGGAGCATCTTGCTCAAAGGCGGATTTATTTATTGTGAATGGAAAAATATTTGTTCGTGCTCCACAGTGTTATTGGTCGAATTATTGGACGTTTATAGTATTTTTTGTGGTTTTCTATAGTGACAATTCAAAGCCCTTTCATTTTTCTTGGGAGTATTTTGTAAATACCGAAGGCCACAATCAACGCCTTCCGAATGATGTTTAAAAGTTGAACATCGAGTTAGAAGATAATGGCTCTGAAAAAACATCTTTTGTTTATTCGAAAGGTATTGATTCTTGCTACTGTTTTCATATCTCCCTTTACAAAATGTTCCCAATAAATACATATAAGTTTTTAGTTCTATCTTTGAAAAACCCAAAAAATAACCATAAACGTCCAATAATACTATCAATGATCAATACTATCAATTATAAGACATGAATAAATTTATATTTAAAGTGCTTTCAAGGGTCTATTAATTCAGAAAAAATGGATAACAAGGCAATATCAAAAATTACTCGGGGAAAACAATTTTTTTTTGAGTTGTTTTCTAGAACATTTTATCTCAACGCGCGATGAACTATTTTACCAACAATCATTAAACAATCCAAATATTATTTTTGGGTGATGAAAATATAGATTTTTTAGCCTAGTAAAGATGTACTGAGAAATAAAGACTTTATAAACTTCAGCATATAATTTTAAAGGACTCATTTTGTATTTTTCGCGCAAAGTAGACATGTTCTCCTGAAATTGTTATTTCGTTTTCTGATCCTAATAAAAATCTACTCTGTGAAAAAATATTCTTTCGAAATTTTCGAAATTATTTTTTCAGTAAATGTGTTTCATAGCGCATCATTTGAGCACCATTGAGTAGACCAGAAAAACTATTGTTTGTCGTAAAACACTAAAAATTAACATTTGAATCGGCCACACGACACCAAAAGTAAATATATTCACATCGTTTGATTACTATCCCAATTTGAAGTGCTCAAATATGCATTTGTCAGCAATACAAAAACCCACTATCGCACTTCGTGGAGAATTGCCCTCGTTTTGAGTGTACTTTCATGTTTATATTCCGGATTAAAGTTCCCCAATGACTTCAGAATTCTTAAATGCCAAAATGAAAACGAAATGAACAAAAGCAATTTTCTTCTTCGACTTGAGGGAACCACAAAAACGAGTAAAATTTGCATTAAGATCAACATTAACATTATTTTTTTCAACACATTTCATTTCCAATTTACTCCGAAGTCATAATAAAGTTGTCCGGGCACATACATATCTACATATGAAACAACGTTTGAGTTCGGAGTATACGAACATTAGGCTGGGTCATGACAAAGAAAAATGATTTTTTACAAAGACACCTTAAAGTCAATCAATAACGTTCACTAATTAAACAACACAAAAATTAATTATAAAAGGACGTAACTCACATTTTTTTCGAAACAGTCTTCTTATATATTTCAATGTTTCTATCAATTTCAGAGTTTTCTATAGAAATATAAACAAAGCAATTTCGAAAGACGGCTTGATCTAGGAACGACATATTTTGCAAATCATCATTAAACAATCCAAACTTTATTTCCATGGGGTGAATGGAAATTATGTTTTTAGTTGTAACCCTATTATACATTAGGCTAGGTCGAGTCATACTATAGGAAAAACAATTTCCAATCACCCCACAAACAAAGTTTGGATTATTTACTGGTGATTTGCAAAATATGTCGTTCGTAGATCAATCAGTCTGTTAGCTAAACGCTCCTGAAAACAGCACTGAAAATCATTTTTTCCCGTGTAATATTTTTTGTGTTGCATTTTTTATCAAAAATAGTATTTTTTATAGTGTCAACAGAAATTATTTTCGTATTTGGTGTTAGTATTTTATTAAAATTGTATAGCTGCAGTCAATACCTTTCGAATGATGCCTAAATGATGAAGATGGCATCGCAGCGCTCATTTTTGTAAAAAAAAAGTTTGAAAATTTTGGCTCTGAAAATCCAGTTCCTGTATTAAATTATTTCACAAAAATGGGTTCAGTTACGTCATTTTTCGTTCGATATTTATCATTTAGGAATCATTTAAAAGGTGTTGACTGCAGCTATGTATTTAATATAACAGCTTTTACAAGATGTTTCCAAGAAATATGAGTTTTTAGCTGTCACTTAAAAAAACATAAAAAATCGGTCGAAGCGACCAATAATACGACCAATGAGTTATTCTAAGTTAAGAATATAAAATTATATTTAATGTGCTTCCAAGTGTCTATTAAGGAACAAAATTTGAACAAAAAATGTAACTTAGCTCACAGATGGCTAGTCCCAGCGAAGAAATATTTTAGAAATATTAAAGAATCCAATCTTCATTTTTGTGTGGTGACCGTAGCAATTTCGTGACCCACCCTAATATACATGTGGGTGAAATTTCTGAAGTGTCCAGATCTAAAAGATGTTTTTATTGCGATTCGTACGGAAAGGAAGGTTAGTTTTGATTTGCCTTTTTGGAATCGAAAACTACAGCGAAAGAATTTTCCTTCATAATATTTATAAAGTGATTTCATAAAAGGTTTTTCATAAATTTAGTGATTTTTTTCTTAATATGTATGAAAAATTCACAAATAAAATGAAATGTTTCATACAGTTTTTTCATAAACAATGCATTACTCATAAAATAAAATTCTTAAATTAGTGAAGATCAAAGAAAGATTTCATAATATTAAATAAACAATTCTTAAAGATTATGAAATATGTAATAACCAATAAAATATTTGTGTTACGAAATGTCTTCATAAATATAAGGAAGGATTTTGTAGTTTATATGAAATGTTTCATAACTTACAACTACATTTTTAGTGTGTCGACTTTATTCGTTGAATGCTAGCAATTCTCATTTGTCCTCTGTTAACTATGACATAAGTATTTACTCTGATTTTGGTCAAAGACGCACTCATTGCAAAGACTCTCGCAATAATGATGTTTGTTGATTGGTTAGTCAACAAATCAGGCTTTTTTTGCTTTTTTGTTTATATTGGAAACTTCAGTTTAAATTATTAATATTTATGACACTTTTTCATTAATTTAATGAAGTTTATTTATAAAATCTATTAAACTTGTCATAAATTATAATATGTAAAATAAAGAAATTCTATGACAAAATTCAGTGAATGAAAAGCTGTATTTCATAGATCTAAAGAAAAGATTCTAAGAAATTCTATGACAATTTTCAATGATTTGTGCTTTATGAAACATATTTCATACATTTTATGAAGTGCTTCTTTGGTGACTTTTTACTGAAATTTTCACAGAGGTTATGACGAAATCATAAATAATAATTCTTTCTGTGATGCCGCTGAAATATATGTTCACAGTATGTTCTTCAACGACAGGGGAAGTTTTATAGCAAAGTCGAATTAAATCCATTATTACTCAGTTACTAAATCGTATGGAGTTTTAAGTGCATTAACGTTGTCGAAGTGTGTGTGAGAAAAAAACCCAGAAGAAATAATACCCACACATCATATTTAAATTAAATGTATTTTTTGATATTCATATAACAGTTTTTTCGAATTTCTCGGACTTATTGCCTGCCACAGATATTTTCCCTTAACCACAACATTCTGTATCGACATTAAAAGGTATATGTCCTCTTCCTGTTTTAATGTTATACTAATACTGAGTATATTTCCCATAATTGTCTGTAGCCATGACCAAAATTAACACTTTAGCAAAATTAAAATAGAGTTTATTTTTTACAGCTAATTTGGATAACACCCACATTTTGACCTGAACAATTCAGAAGCCAAAAAAATAAGTGTATGTGTGGACACGGTTGCTCAGCATGAGCATTTTAATGTTTCTCATCCGAGCACGTTGCATTAATATATAATTTCCCGAATTTGTTTCTGTTTCCCACATGCTTTGTACTTTCCTCGCAATTTGCATATGTATGAATGTATGCAGATTACCTACAAGCGACCGAGCGTGTGGAAAGTACGTTTGCCTCACAGAGATAATCCAAAGGCAAGAAACCCAAACTTAAATGCCTAACTTGCTGACTGGCACCCTTCAGGCTGTCTGGTGTGGATTTTGGCAAAAGCCGCCGCCGCCGACACCAACCGACCCAAATGAAGATGGCTGTCTGTCTGTCCCTCCCTGTATTCGGTTTCACCGAGTTATAAACTACATTTTACTTTCACTTTCATTTAATGGTGAAGCATCCACATACCCCCACATTGCTTATTCTTGAATAAAAATACTCACGTTTTTGTAATTGTATGTGCTTTTTTCATCCTTCTCTCTCTCTCTTGTTCTTTTTTATTTCTTCTCATATTTCATGCGAACGAACGAATGAACAACAAAAGTGCTCCGAGTCCTGCGGCCAAGGTATACAAATGCGTAACGTCGAGTGTAAATCAGCCGATGGCGGCTTGAGCGCCAAATGTGATCCACTTACAAAACCCTCGAGCGTACAGCAGTGTACCACGGGCATCGCCTGTGACTCCACGTCCATGAGTGTCGGCGGTGGCACAATTATTGTGGGTAGCAGTGGTCCTCGGGTAAGTTGAAACATTAGCATGTCCTATCCACAGCCACAGCAACAATAAACGAACAAATGCCATTTGTTAAGTTTCAAAATTGAGAAACATCCTCTCTCTCTTTCCCTGTGTTGTTGTCCAACAACATGAAAACACATAAAACTGTCAAGTGTGCCACCATAATTTATTTATTTTGTTTTGTTTCATTTTTTTCGTAGGATCCTTTGGGCGCCGACGAAGAAGAAGATTTGGTAGATGAAGATGAAGATGATGAGGACGATGACTCAGAGATGGACGACGATGCTGATGACGCCTCCTACAACGATCAACCCGTCTATTCGCATCACACATTGAGTCGTTTACATCAAGAAGAGCCGGACGGTCCACGACTGATGCGTTTGCAGTCGACTCGTTATCGCTCAGCCGAATCAAGGCCCTCGGAACCCACGTAAGTTTATAATAAATTTGTATATATAAAATAGATGCGCTACTGACTGAGAGACAGACTGACTTAACCCAGACCAAACGGCTTGAATCAGGGTCATGCAATTTTCAAGGTAGTTCCCAAATATGACGGAGACGTGGACCAGAAAGGGTTTTACGGACAAAAAGGGATAAATATTGAACTCTCGTCCTGAATAAACGGCAGTATCCTGAAACATAAAATTCGGTGAGTGCCTTGCACTTACCATGCAGACGAGCTGCTAACAGGGATTTTCGAAATTTGCACTTTTAAGGGATGAAAGAGACAAAAAGGGATAAAAATGGTACTAATTTTAGTAGTGCTTTGACAATTTAGACTTGCAACATAAATGGATTTTTCGAAATTTGTACTTTTAAGGGGTGAGCGACACAAAAAGGGATAAAAATGGTATCAACATAAGTATTACACCTAGAATTAAATATGTAAACTCATCTGCGCAGTAAAATTAGATTTTTCGAATTTTTGCTTTTAAGGGGTTCGATGGACAAAAAGCGATAAAAATGGTACCGACTTAAGTATTGCAGCTATAGTCGTGAAATTTGCTGTGTAAATTCCTCTGACAACGTAGAAGCACAATCTATATGAATTTTTCAAAATTTGTACTTATAAGGGAAGAGCGGGACAAAAAGGGATGAAAATGGTACCAACAAAAGTATTGCAACTAGAATCGTGAAATTCGGCGTGTAAATTCCTATGACAACCTAGAAGCACAATTTAAATGGATTTTTTGAAATTTGTAGTTTTAAGGAGAGAGCGGGACAAAAAGGGATAAAAATGGTACCAACAAAATTATTGTAGCTAGAATCGTGAAATTCGGCGTGTACATTCCTCCGACGGGCAACATAAATTGATTTTTTGGATTTTGTTCTTTTAAGGACTGAGAGGCACAATGAGGGATAAAAATGGTACCAACAAAATTATTACACCTAGAATCGTGAAATTTGGTTGTAAATTCCTCTGACTACATTAAAATTGGATTTATCGCAATTTGTACTATTGAGGGGTGTGCGGGATAAAAATAGTGTACAGCTAAAAATTTGTACTTATAAAGAGGATGCGGTACGAAAAGGGATAAACGTGGTACAAAATAAGGTACATGTTACCTATAGCGATTTTTCAAAATGTCTACTTTTTGGGAAAGAGTTGCAAAAGTTAAAAATTGGCCGGCTGCATCTAGAAATATGAGATCGAGGATATAAAAGACTCTGCGGTTGTAACTTTTTGTTCGACACTGTGTAGAAAATGATAAAAATTATTCATACGAAGGGTGTTCAGCTACATAGTGCAATTCGACAAGCACATTTTTTTGACTGTGTATGAGTGCTATATAATAAGAGGTTTCCAAATTACTATTTAAGTAATTTCAAAATTCTATAAATAATATCCAAAAACAGAGATGAATAAAAGTTATAACAAATAACTGGCTTTTCCGTGTGCGAAGTAGCGGGCACTGCAAGTAGGGTTCAGAGCATAGTCCTTCAAAATAGTGTAACTGTACCCAGAGTAAAGTAATAATCAAAAATAAATAAAAAATTTTGTATTATTTTTCTACTTTAGCAGACCAAAATAGTTTCTATCTATTTTCATAATCAAAGCCATTTGATTTTAATTTCAACCGATTTAAAAAATATTTTACTATATTAATATAGTTTTGATTTAAAAATATATCCATTTTGGTCATATCATATCTACAATCCAAACTATTGGATAGATTTTGCTAAGAAATTGTACGGACCCACTATTTTACTTATTTTATTTTATTACATTTGTTTTAATTATTTCATACTATTTTTCAACATCCGTTCTTAGTTCCCAATATAATTTCGTGATGGTTGATTTGTTTTTTGAAAGTAAACCAAAATTACCAGGTGTCAACCCGAGACAGGAACTCAAATTGAAATTGCGACTGAAGACGACTAACAAATTTCATTGTTTTCGTTGCAATTGAGGTCAATTAGCTTTACATTTGGTTCCTTTCGTTTTCCGATAATAATGAGGCCCAAACAAATTACCAAATTATCCATTCACACAGCCCACTCACTGGAGTACTGTTGGACTAACAAATTGATATCATTAAATCTATAAAAAAAAGTGAAAGGACTTTTACAATCCAACAAACGAACGACGAAAAACGACAAATTAAATGTCACCTTGTCCAAGGCAACACCCCTAATGGCTCAACTTCGTTCAATGATTTGAATTCCCCACCTACGCTCGTGTTTGCTAATGACCATAAGTTGATGGTGGGTGTAACGAAGTGTATGGGTGTGTAAGAATAATTTCAAGTACATATTCAGTGACGGACCAGGTGACTCCTCCATGGCAGACGAACAATACGACCTTAACAAGAACGACATCCCCAACTTGGGGGCTGGGGCAGTAATCGCTAGGACCAAAGCAAGAGCTGCTAATGAATCGATGTGGCAGCCAAGGCGATGATGTTGCTGTTGCTTTGGTCTTTGGTCATTATGACGACGATGAGTAGTCTAGATTAGCTTTATTATTATTCACTTGTTTCTCTGGGCTGAGGGTGAGGGTTGTTTTGGACTTTTGTTGGCCATTGAACATTGAGATACATAATAAACATGTTACCAACAATTTTTGTTGTATATTAGTATGTTTTCATTTTGACCACTCAATTAGTAAAGGAAACAATTTCCTATTTCTTCTTGCCATTCTTGTTGCTTCTTCTGCTACATTTTTGTTTTTACTTTTCCCTGTTCAATTTTTAGATGAAGTTTTTCTTTCATTGATTAGGCAATCATTTTTACAGGTAGGGCATAACAACTAGCAGTAAACTTCAAATAAGGAATTAGTGGTGTAAAAAGAGGACAGACATAAGTTCAAATATTTCTTTATGCATCAAAAATTGAGAAAAATTTTAGGTTATAACTAGATTTTGGAAGCAATGCACCCGTTGTAGAACTACTGAGGGTGAAATAAAGTAAACATTGCTGAAACTCTGCATTTCTTTGGTGCAATAAAGTCATGCAGAGACCAGAAATTCGGATTCAGCTGAATCTCTGCTTGCTTCGGTTGCAATAAAAGAAGCGTCCTGCTTTTAACCAGCAAATGGCGGACGTACCACATCACTTGCTGCGGTGCGTTGGGTAAACATGCCATTATTGCATTCCAATAATCGCTCTAATTCAGGACATCTCCCACAAAAATCAGGGCTAAGTCTGCAAGCAAAAGATGCTTAATCATTACTAACCTGCTGAAAATGAAGCAGGAGTTTTTGCTGGGAAGAGCTTTAGTAAGACAATTCAACTTTATAGTCAAGTAAAGTTGAAAATTATTTTCCCGAAAATATTTTTATATTTTTCTGAAAATCCGCCACAGATATGTGTATCATTAAAGGTACTCTCAATGCATATTACATGGTACTCTGAAAGAATTTTCCTTCATAATATTTATGAAACGATGTCATAAAAGGTTTTTTAATTTAATTTAGTGATTTTTTGTTTCAATATGTATGAAAAATTCACAAATAAAGTGAAATGTTTCATACAATTTTTTCAAAAACATTTCATAAAACGAAGTTGTTAAATTAGTGAAACTTAGTTAGTAATGAAGAATTTCATAGTTTATATGAAATGTTTCATAACTTACAACTACATTTTTAGTGTGTCGACTTTATTCGTTGAATGCTAGCAATTCTCATTTGTCCTCTGTTAACTATGACATAAGTATTTACTCTGATTTTGGTCAAAGACGCACTCATTGCAAAGACTCTCGCAATAATGATGTTTGTTGATTGGTTAGTCAACAAATCAGACTTTTTTTTGCTTTTTTGTTTATATTGGAAACTTCAGTATAAATTATTAATATTTATGAAACTTTTTCATAAAATTAATGAAGTTTCTTTATAAAATCTATGAAAATTTTCATAAATCATATTATGAAAAATTATGATATTTTATGACAAAAGTTCATCAAATGAAGAATGCAGATTCCATAGTTTCTAAAAAATGTTTGATAAATTCTATGACACTTTTCATGTTTCATACATTTTATGAAGTGTTTCTTTGGCGACTTCTTAATGAACATTTTCACTAAGGTTAAGACAAAATCATAAATACTATGAAGATAATTCTTTCAGTGTAGGTGACCCTAAAAATGCCCACAAAATCGTCCCCTACACCCTGAAAAATAATTGCTGAAAATATATCCATTTACTTAGGTGAAAACATATTTAGTTTACATGAACGGACTGTTAAATTTGAGTACAATTATTTTTATATAAAATTCAAACCTATTGCCACAACCTGTTTTCTCCGTGTGTATGTACATTGTAAAGTCTCTGGCATTTCACTTTGTAACAAACGAAATGACAAACATAGTAGACAATCCATCCGATGCTATATAAAAATTGGAAAGAGAACAAGAAATCAAACTCAGTTAATTAGCAAATTGAAAATAACTCATTCATTTCCAACAAGTAATTAGGCATTCGAATGTGTGCGGTATTTCCTTTATGTTTATAAATACGGGTGTATGTGACCATACTTATTCTCGTCGTCATCATCATCATCGTACATTATGTTTTTGTTTGTGGAAACCTCAAAAGCACTTTTGTGGTACTTGTAATTATACCACCACCATCACCGACAGCACCAACATTATCAATGTCCCCGCTGAGAATCCATTCAAATCAAGTGCACCCCCTCTACTCATCGGTTTGGCCCTCATTAAGCTTAAGTAAGTCAGTAAGTAAGTGTAATGGGCCCTTCACTGATATATGGGTATTTCCAGATTTTGTCCCGTTCTGGATTCCAAGTTATATACTCTATATTGGAAGCAACAAATGCAAAAGACCTATCTTTTCCCTAATAGTTATGCTACTTAAAAAAATAAAAAATGCGTAATATTTTCTACGATCAGTTCCTGGTGGGTAGGAATGGGTCCTAGTTCTGGACTTGGGTTTGTCATTGGAGGTTGGGATAACCGTTTACTCGGTTTTCACTGACGTACACCCCTTTAAGTCATGGCCCTCATTGCCATGCAATTTATTATTTGTCACGCTCGTGGAGAAAGTATCATGTGTCTTTTCCTCCATCTCCAACACACTCCCTCTCGCTGTTTCCTGCTTGAGGAAGGGGGGAAAAGGGTAAGTGTAAAGTCCTTGAAGTCACCCACAATCTAACAAAACCTCATTTGGAATAGTTTTACCGATTTTCTTTTGTCAGTTTGCTGTATTGTCTTGGGGCAATTGTGGTTTGTTTCAGATTTCATGAATTTGAAATTGTCCCCTGTCCGTCCTCCCTCCTGCCCCCTTTTTATTGATTACAAATAAACTTTTGTCGATAGCTGCCTGTCTGCCGTAGCAAATGCTTTTCGAAGACTTAAGCCAATGGTATTGGAAAATAATTTGCTCATCCCCTCCCACTTCACAAAGAAAATGACTGATGCCCTCCCATGGTGGCCAACGATTTCTCATAAGTTCTGGGGATAGTGTGGACAGTAGTTTTTGTTGTGGGGGGTGGCAAAGTTGTGTGTTCAAATCATTTCTCATAATAACTTTATGTTGTTCTGCTTTGGTTGTTCTCTATTGTCGAGTGGGAGAGTGGCAGAGTGGAAATGGCATGAATAGATTTATTTTGGCTTTATTTGAACATCGCGGAATTGCCAATGGATAGGCCAAAGACGTTTAGATGCTGCCAGCTTGTGTGTCCTTCTCGCCGCCAAACTGCTTACACTCTGAGAGAGTTGTCCTCCTTGCTTTTTGGCCACCAACTTTTGCCTGGTCTTGTGGCAAACGGCCATAAAATGCTGCCATCGAGACGCGTCTGAGTGGCGTCTCAAAGATAAGACCGGTTCGCCAGCTCCCGTCAGAAAGACATTTAAACAAATAAGTTGCTTTTTCTTATTCTGCCTCCACTCAATAACAGCAACATTTCAAGAACAATCGAATTTCCTCATTGTACAACAAATATTATTTTTTTCCGATAATTCCCATTCTCTGCTCATAAAACTTTCAAAAATCGCTTACATTTTATTCATTCTTCCTTTCTTTCGCACAGCTACATCAAGGAGACCGACTGGTCACCCTGCAGTGTCACCTGCGGCGAGGGAATCCGTCGACGGACATACAAATGCAAAATATTCCTCGAGTTCTCGCGCACCTTGGCCACCATCAACGACACCATGTGTGAGGGCATCAAGCCCCACGATGAGGTGGAACGTTGTGTGGAAGAGCCTTGCATGTTGCCCTCCCACGGCTATGAGGACCAGTATCCACGCGACTCGATTAAAGTGGGCGTGTCTGAGCCGGGCAAAACATATGTGTGGCGTGAACAGGGCTATACCTCCTGCAGTGCCAGTTGTTTGGGCGGCGTCGAGGAACTCATCATCAATTGTGTGCGAGAGGACAATGGTCGAGTGGTCTCGCCATTCTTGTGTGCTCCGGAAACCAAACCAGAGGCTCGTGTTAGAACTTGCAACGACAGACCTTGTCCGCCGCGTTGGAATTATTCGGACTACACCCCCTGTTCGAAATCCTGCGGTATCGGCATCAAAACCCGCGAGGTCCAGTGCATACACGAGGTAACTAGGGGCGGTGAGAATACCATGGTTGTGCCCAATAGCATGTGTCCCCAGCCACCACCTGCCGATCGCCAGTACTGCAATGTCCTGGATTGCCCGGTGCGCTGGGAGGTAGCCGAATGGTCCAAGTGTTCGCATACCTGCGGTTACGGTTTCAAGGAACGCAAGGTCGAATGTAAACAGATTATGGCTCAGGAGCACAAGATCGAAAGGCCCGAGTCCATGTGTCCCAGTGCCAAGCCTCCAGATAAGAAGCCCTGCAACATAAAGCCCTGCCCTCCAGAAGATCCCAAACCGGTCATACAAATCAGCAACACCACTCACATACAACACGACCCCAAGAAGTCGAAGATCACTCTAAAAGTGGGCGGAGCCGGCGTGGTGTTCTTCGGTACTCAGGTGAAAATCAAGTGTCCCGTCAAACGTTACAATCGCACAAAAATAAAGTGGAACAAGGATCACAAGCCTTTGGCGAAATCAAGGAAATTTAAGGTATCGAAAAAGGGGGCCCTGCGTATTTTGGATATAACTTTCCGCGATGCGGGAGTGTACTCGTGTCATGCCGGTCTGAGCAGTGCGGAGATAACGATTGATGTTAAGGCGAAACCGGGTCAGCGGCCGGAGGATTTGGAGAGACATGAATCAGGTGAGAGGGGTCAAAGGACAGAGGAATGTGTGCAAAAACAAACTATTTCTGGAATCTTTTTTGTAGATCGCCTGGTGCGTGAAAGAAGTGGTACGGAACCTTTGACTGCAGCTGATATGACCGCAACGGATAATAGGTAAGTTCATTAAAAAACATTGATTATATTCCGAAACATCGGTGAAACCTCGCTGGGATCCAAAAATATGAATCATAAGCTGAGTTATCGAAAATCGTGGTTCCCAGTTCCAGTCCAGGCGCAAATAGCTTAGCCATATGGACCAGGTTCTGATACTTACACTCAAAATAAAATTCAATTAAAAATAGACCAAAATTGCACCCAGTATTTGATATTAAAACTCACGTCCCACAATGGAATATATATAAATTAGAAGGAATTGATGAGGTAGGGCCTTGAAATTTCGCACACATCATCAAATTAGATTTTTTGTTCAAATCCGCCCACAACCACGCCTACATCCCATGTAAGTTAATATGAAAATACGTCATAAATTTCTTATTGTAATATATATATATATATATATATATATATATATATATATATATATATATATATATATATTTGTATTAATATATATATATATATATATATATATATATATATACAAATCATTGCCAGTGATTTTGTATAAGTCCACAATTAAATGCCACGTCCAACGGCCAAATAAAAATTTTAGTTTTTTACGATTTTCGAAATTTTTGATAGGAATTATTTTATCTTTTAACCGATGACAAACAACTATTATAACTTTATAAAAAATTTAAAATTAATATATCGGTGCAATATTTATATGCGCTCGCATGCCATAAAATCTTACATCCTTTAAATCAATTTTCCAAAATAAATTATCAGAGAACAATGAAGACAGTATTGCATCATTTTTGGCTCAGAAGGTTTTACCATTTCAGTAATTAAATTGATGTCGGCAGCTATAAGTAGAATATTCTGTCTAATAAGAATAAATAAGACATTAGTTTAACAATATTTGTAAATGCCGAGGCATCGGTAGGCCTCGCGAATATAGTTTTACGCTGTAGAAAATTAAAAAGACTAAATAAATGCAAACTTCAAGTAAACCACTGTCTCAATGGAAAGCGAAAACGCAATTACGCTTTTTTAAATACAAGAAACACCTCAAGAGCTCCTGTTCTGTACGAACTAAAATTCCAATACATGGTTTCCGAGATACATCCCAAGAAAATAACCTCTATTATGATGACATTTTCAACTATTTTAGCATTTATGAACTTTAAATGCATCCACAGCTTAAGTTAGCCGCGATATTGGCAAAATCTTTTAGAATATGCTTAATAGGAATGTTCTTTGCAAAATTCAATCAGTAAAGTTGAGATTTGGGCGCACGAAATTTGGGAGCTGATATGTGCGTCCTCAAATCAAGTGAAATTTACTAAATGAGGTTTATTTATTCATGAAACTATAAATCTAGTTAAATTGAGAAAATATTTTTTTGTTCAGGCGAATGTATTGTAATAATGTCTTCCTTTATGAGCCATTATTTGAAATAGGAACTATCATTCCACGTTTAAAATTTCATATTAACTCGCATCTCTTAATGTTGGTGGGCTCCACCTTTATGATAGCAGGATAGTTCCAGTAATTAATAATAATTTGTTGTGGTCCTTGGCTCTCAATAAATACCTGAATTTCCCCCTCCTAATTATCCTAATTGGATTACTTAGAACTCAAATCACTATCTACAAAATAAAAATTGAAGAATTGAAATTAAAGAACTGTTTTTGCCACTTCAACTTCAGATTGAATGACTTTTGGCATTCGTACTCAGCTATGCACATACATATTGTCATGATTATGTGCGATTTGAATAGAAAAGATTCCCTCCCCCCACCAAATACAGCAACTATTCCCAATAAGAAACGTTATGGCAATCAGACAATCGTAAACGTTAACATGAAAGATATCGACCAGAAAAAATGTTTTTATTCAAATTTAAAATGAAATTGAATGTAATAACGAAAACTACCGAGAAAAGTATGTAAAAATGCAATTGTCGGGTGTGGAAGAATGAAGTGATATGAAATGTGTGCCATATGACACAGATAAGCAGGATGGCAGGCAGGCAGACAGATGTATTCTTTGAAAGTAAGGAAAAGAATGCTGCTGGAGCATTTACTAACGTCTAAGTTTTTGTTGAGTTCTTTCGTCAGAGTTTCATTTCGACAATTGTTAGTTTTTAATTTAACTACAAGTTGTTATTTTTGTCTTTCTGAAGCATATTCACAAAAACACAATTATGGTTTTATTCAAATATATATCAGCTACATATATGCACTCCTATGCATTTATTAGAGTTTCCTTTTCCCAGGACTTTTGGTAGTGGGTAGGAGAGTGGGACGATTTGTATATATTCTGGAAATTCCGAAAAGCATAGGAATCATAAAAAAATATTACTATCCGACCTTTCAAAATATTAAGAACAGTTATCGAAATATATTTTTTCATATTTCATATTTTATAAACAAAAACACCAGTTTTTGAAAATAAATTTCTATTATCTGATAATAGAGTCAGACGCTCCATAAGTTTCAATTGTAAACGTAATTGCAGTCCAAATTAAATATATTTTATGGAAATACTTAAAACAACTTACCTTAAGCTGGCTTCAAAAAAGTTGTGGATGTTCCCGACTAAAATGAATCTTTGGTTTGTTTAATGCGTTGTCCCACTATATTTTAGCTTTATCACTATCCATTTGTGAGCTGGTCAGTTCTTTATGTATTTAGTGCTATTTTTAATGCTTTTTTATAAAATCCGCTATAACTGCAACATTTTTGGTTCGACTTGTGTTTTTAAGAGCTCCCTTGAATATTATCCATCGCTAATTATGATTTTCGGGATTTCATAACCCAGAAAGAACCGCAATCTTTGAATTGTTGGTCCCCAATTGGTTAAATTGGAATCATTAAGAAATTGGCGGCTATATTTTTTATAGGAAGAGGATATTTGTATGCGAGGTACTAGAAAGGGTGTGGCAAAAGCACAAATATTTATATTTAAAGTGATTTAAATACAAATATTTTCAAATGTCAAATTGCAACTGCTTTCCACTATCCAAACGGAAGTTATTTGGTTTTATGTTCAGCAAATTTATTGTTCACTTGTGTGGAAGGTAACAGAATAAGTTCTCAATGTATACAATGATTACAAAAAATGTTTTCGTTTAGCAGATGACAGTATATTCCTAATTATCGTGTAGAAGTGAATAAGTTTTGTGGAGGGTATTAGAAGGACCATGACAAAGCCAGTCATTATATATATCTTTGGTTCAAAGCGATTTTAAAACATTTTCAAATATCAGTTTGCAACTGATTGGTTTTGCGTTCAGGTAGGGTCTTGAGCATTTGTGTTAAAGGTACCAGAATGGATCACATTGTTCCGTTTAGTGGACAAAAATTCCTTCCTTCTGATTCATTTTAAAGTTAATAGTGCTACTAAGACAAATTCACAAAGATTTTTTTCATAGAAACAGTTTTTTGGGCTCCAAAGAGTGGGCGGTTTGTATGTAAAATAAATTTATTTTGTGAGTAGTTGAAGGAATTCAACTCTTATTCTTTCTGAATAGCTGAGAAGTGATTTTTTTTTTTGATTTTTTTCTGAATCTTAAAAAAATATTTTTAATTAATTTTGAAATATATAAGATATTTAATGATGAATATTTGAAAACCCACTAATGTTGATGGTAAAAAATCATCATAAAATTCGAAGAAAATTTGTTCGAAATAATTTAATTTGAATCTAGCAGAAAAAAAAAAGATTTTCTCGGATTTTCCGATACTTTTTCCATGCTTTATATAAGGTTACTTTCTATATATGTTTGTGTGCCACAAAATTTGAAATCAATTTTTGAAAGCTTTTTTCTCAACCAATTTTGCTCAAATTTTGCACACTTAATCATTTTCGATGACAATACAAGGAAATGGAAAAATTTGACCAATTGGACAAAGGGGCGTGGCACCTCCCATACGAAGTTAAAACCTATTATTGAATATTGTCAGTTCTATGACACATAGAGTGCTGAAATTTTGTGTAAGTGCATCTAGCATCAATTCGCATAGTTGTGCCAAAAAGGGGCGGTATTGGAAAAGTGGGCGTGGCACCTCCCATACGAAGTTAAAACCTATTATTGAATATTGTCAGTTCTATGACACCTAGAGTGCTGAAATTTTGTGTAAGTGCATCTAGCATCAATTCGCATAGTTGTGCCAAAAATGGGCGGTATTGGAAAAGTGGGCGTGGCACCTCCCATACGAAGTTAAATATTGAATATTGTCAGTTCTATGACACCTAGAGTGCTGAAATTTTGTGTAAGTGCATCTACCATCAATGTGCGTAGTTCTGCCAAAAATGGGCGGTATTGGAATAGTGGGCGTACCACCTCCCATACGAAGTTAAAACATATTATCGAATAGTGTCAGTTCTATGACACGTATAGTGCTCAAATTTTGTGTAAGTGCATCTAGCATCAATGTGCGTAGTTGCGCCTAAAATGGGCGGTAATGCAAAAGTGGGCGTGGCACCTCCCATATGAAGTTAAAACCAAAATTACACCTACTGTAATTTTGTGTAAGTGCATCTAGCATTAATGTGCGTAGTTGTGACAAAAATGGGCGGTAATGGAAATGTGGGCGTGGCACCTCCCATACGAAGTTAAAACCCATTTTCGAATATATGCCGTTCTATGGCAGATAAAAACTGAAATTTTGCAGTAATTTTTCCTTCTACAAAATATAACTAAAAAAGAATTTCTAGGCCCAATAGAATTCTGCTTGCATAAAGCATGGATTTGAAAAAAAAAATTTTTTGATTTACTAGTTTATTAATCTGTCTAATATTAATTTTTTAATCGTTTGTCACATGTGAATTACTTTTTGCTGATTTTTTCTATTCTTAATTATTTTAAAGCTTCTAAACCATTTCCTATTATTACATTTTCAGCGAAATTTTCTGAAAGCAGTCATAGTTGATATGGGCAACTATTAATCCAAAAAAAATAAAAAAAAATAGATTTCATTGTATTCTGTAAAATCTTTATAATTTTGTCCAATGCTAGTATGGAACGGAACAGTAAGTGGCGTGCCAATATTGCCAACCTCCGAAATTAAACTAAGTTTGAGCCAAATATTTGAATTCGAATGATTTCGGGCTCAAACAACTTAAACAATCGTTAAATGAATTTAGTCCAAAAACAACTAAGATCATTGTCACAACAATATTTGTTAATTTTTTTGTTAATTACTAATTCCTTTCGGGCATGAGGCAAAACAGTCGTTGTATTTTAATATCAATAATAGAGTTGCAGTTAAAAATTTTGAGATTTTCTATAACCCTGTCCTATTCTTAATCATACAACAAAACAGTTCCCTTTAAAAATCAATTTAATAACTTTTCATTTCAAATATAATTTGCAATTTTAAAATTAAAAAATATATGGTGGTGGTATAACTCTGTCTCGTCCACATTAAAACGTAATGCTAACATTTTTTATACATTCGCTTTTTACGCGATTCTCCAACATTTGTCGAAATGATGTACCTTTCAATTAATTAATTAATTAATTTACTTCTTAAATCTGGTGAGCAGAAACATATCGTGCATATCAAGGCATCCCTAAAGCCCATAGTTGTGCATTTAAATTTAAATTAGCTTAGTTTTCCATAAGTGTACCTTCAATTCTCTCAGGGAGGAGAGGTAACTCTAAACACCACTTTAACACCAATGAAGCGACGATTTAAAGCTCACCTAAGCGCAACGTCCAACTCTTGACCACATACGTTTTATAGTTGGTCAAAAGTGAAAATGTGTGAGTGTGTGTCTCATACACACACACACACACACTGCACACTGAGTCTGTAGCTGAGTGTTTACAACAACATCAAGTTTTCCTTAACCAACCACCAGCACCATACATCATTTATGAGGTTTTTCTACGGTTTTTCCAGTCGAGCTTTTCATTTAATTGCAAATGTGTCTGGTGCGGGTTTGTTTTCCCTCCATTCGTCCATTTTTCTTGTGAATTGCCAACATATTTTTATGTTAGATTTCATTTGATTTTCATTTTATTCCATTACAGCACCCAGACCACACGTCGCAAACAGCAACAGAATGCCAGGGAACGCAATCGTCGTCCGAAGTCCGATGGAGTGCAACAGCATGCGGATAGCAGCATTATGGGTGATGAGGTAAGTTGACTGACTGATTGTTCTCCCAGCTCCCTTCCTAGGTCGCGCAGTGTACAGTCTATGTGTGTGGGGTTTATCCAACCTTTGGCACGCATTTCGATGCGGAGAGCAAAGTTGAATACTTATGATTCCCTCCAGTTGTTGACTAAAATTTATAAGTTATTCGAATTACGTAAAAATGTTGTACGAAGACGAAGTAAAACACTTCGTGCCCCAAGTTGAATAACTCTACACATACCAGCGTATATTAAACTGTGTCGTTGAAAAAACGTTTTCCGTTTACCTCCGCAAAAATTATTTACGAATGTTTATTCACAAAATCTGGCGGTTCTGACTTAAACCATGACCGAGTTTCTCTAATCGTCGACTTTTTAGATCCATAAACACAACATTGCTAAATAAATTAGCAAATTAGAGGCCGAGACGAAAATGTTCAGGAAGCAATCATCTCTAATATATATTTATATCAACTCCTTATAAATCCGATGTTTCTAGAAGAAAAATTATAGTGGGACGAACAAATCAAAGTCTGAATAGAAGACGTGAGGAAGTGGGTTTCCAAAAAGTCATGGGATTTTGGTCCTTTATTTCATACCTTTCTACGGAGTATCGACTTCATTTTGTCGATTCGTTCATCTCGGATAAGTTCGTCCTCTGGAAACCGGCCCTGATCACAACGTTTGTGGTAAAATAACTCACCTCTGCCTTGAGTCAGAATCATGCCATTTTGGGAGTTATCCCAAAACATTCCAAATTTCTACTCCCGACCCATTTTAATGTACATATGTATGTGACTTGGCGGATGTGGTCAACATGCTATAATGATAAATGTGCTTTAAAGTCCTGTGATTTCTGTGCGTCTTTGCTTTCTTCTTTGCTTGTATTTTACTTATTTTTATTGCAATTTCTGATGCTTCTCTTATAAGTCTGTGAATAGGTTGGGGAGGGGGAGGGGAGATAGCAAAGCCAAATGTTCTAACCATACTTCATAGCCAGTCGTACTCCATGTGAAATGTGATCGGTAATATCGCTTTCAAATGTTTGCTTTCTCCAACCGCTTTCCTCCTCTCATCCTCAAGCATTGTCCGGATTTGCCAGTACACGTTCTGCTATACTTAGGAATAATTTTATTGTATGTATATGTTGTGTCCTGCTGTTGTCCACCGTACAACGGCTGTGTAAACATATATGTGTGTTTGTACTCTCTGTATCCTTTGAATTCCAGTGTATTGCATTTTGTGTAGCCGAAAATGGCCAAGAGTATTTCTACAATCCTTGTTTGTTATTTGTGTTGACCAAACTTCCTTTTTTGTCATTTCGTCGCATGTAATTTGATAGTTTTTTCCCTCTCGCTTAAAAAGGATGAAATGAAGAAAAACATACATGCATTCATATAACAACAAGTCTCCACATACTAGATTTTCACTTTATTCCACAGCTGCCCCTCCCCCTCCCCACAAAACTAACCTATTTGGGTTGCACGTAATGCACACAAACTTCGTTTTATCACAACAACGAAACGAAGAATATTTTTCTGTGGTAATTCTCTTTATCCCACATCCCTACATATTATTATTAGAGATGTTGACTCGGTACTCGGGGATTTGTGGAATTTAATTATTGGATCAAGATCTCGGGATGTCTGGGAAATGTTACGGACAGATTCTTGGTTTACTCGATAACACCTACAAGCAATACATTACCCATTAAAATATGCGTGGTTTTAAAAAGCGACCCACCGAAATGTATTCTAAATGTTTGGCTTTATTTTTTATTTCATCTAAAAATGGCAGAAGCAAAATTTGGTGGAAATTGGACCACGAAAAAGTTAGGGGTCTAAGCTTAAATTAATGTTAATAATATTATCGCTATTTACTATTATTTTTTCAAATGAAGTGACACATGCTTTGAAATCTGTATTAAATTTCAATTCGAAGAAGGTACACAAAATATATAATCGATTGATATTATTAAGACGTTGCGACACCCCACGATTAGTCGATGTTTAAAATAGCTCATTTTGAACGAAGAAAAAATAATAAAAACATCTCCCAAAAATCCAATTTAAGGAAATCTAAACTTGTTTGTTATCTCCCAATGTAGTTTGAACAATACATACTTCGCGGATGTGAAATATTAACCTGTCGAAATAATCTATGTTTTTATTTTTCTTGGAAATGGTTCATCTCAAAAGTGATATCCCAAAAAATTATGGAGACGAAAAAATGTTCAAGCGAGCCATTTCCGGGTTGTAGTTGTTTTTAGTTATACCTCAAAACTTAAACGCTTTTAACTCAAAAGAGTATTTTTAGTTGGCCGGAAACATAAATCAAACAATTTGCAACCGATTCATTTGAAATGTAGGATACATAACACTTAAGATTTTATTTGTGACGACTTGCCCAAAAAAAAAAATAAAAAATCGTCCAAAAAAAGAATTGGATCAAATGAAAAAAGTCTAAAACGGAAAATAAATCAAAAATAAAAAATTGTTCAAAAATTGCGTAGCTTTTCATATGAAAAATAGCCCAAAAATATCATCTGGGTTATATACAAATCTGCGTACGCATAGAAAGATTGCCGAAATTAGGAATTTTTGGGTTAAAAGGTTTTCTACTCTTCTAGGTTTTCACCGTTGACGGCCTTCGCCCCAATGACAAATATGAAATATTATGAGAAAGACCGGCTTTGCCAACAGTGACCCCAATGAAAAATGGACCCAATGCAAAAAGTGAAAAATTACCCCAAAATATCTTAAGTTTTTCTTGGAGAATTTTTGCATTTAAGAATTTGGTCTATTTTGCATTAAAAAAATAAGATTGATCCCACTTTTGAAAAATGTCCCCAAAAAAGTTTTTGTTTAGTAAAGGATGCAGGCATTGCCGACTTCGGCCGAGCTTAACGATTTTCGGATCTGGGGTATGTCGCAAACCGGCTACGCAGAGTTAAATTTGCCTGCGTTGCTTTATCTCCTCATTTTTCATTTTCGGTTTGTGGGTATTTGTCATTGTTATTGGGGCGTTATTTCACATCTAATGATGGGGTATTAATTCATAATGAAAAATGAACCCAGTAATTAGCCCATTTTTAATTATTTATTTAATTTAACTGTTCGCAGAGCCAAAAAGACCCCATTTTGTTGGGGGTTTTTAAGGATAATTTTTCTTTTTTGCTACTTCACACTTCGTATTTTCCAGAAACACGAAATCGTTTTAAATACTTTAAATAATTTACTAGATAAAGATTCACAATGAAATAACTTGTATTTTAAGCATATAAATCTCATTTTGGTTTCGATAAAACGCTTCCAAGCAGCCCTGGGCGTTCCGACTTAGCTTTTCGTGTTTCAACCAGGCTGTATTTTTCCGGGAAATTCGATTTTTGTATTTTTTAGTAGTTTTCCTTTGACTCTCAGAAGAAAGGAAAACTCCTATATACGAAGTTTCTATATCTTTTGATCTTGGAAGTTCTTAACACATGTCTGCCTGGAAACAAATATGACCCACATAAATAATCAGTGATGATGGGCCGTTTAAAACTTTAAATTAGAATCGGCTATAAAAAGTACTGATTATTGTTTCAAATTTCTGATTTGATTGGATAGGTTGAACTTTGTCGGTTAATAGTGAAATATTATATTATCATGCAAACGACTGGCTCGGCAGTACCTTATCCGATCAGCCCCAAATCCACACCAAACAGTGATTCGTTGTGGATGCATTGGCTTCTCACGTGTGGGTTCTTTGAACCCCATATGCGGCAAATTTTGCTTATTGACATAGCCACCGAGATGAAAATGAGCTTCATGAAGGCTGAACTGAAGGCCGAGCTCATCTCGATATTTCCCAATATTGTTCATTTTGTAAATGTCAAACATAAACCTGAAAAAAATAAAAGTGAATGTTATTCTACATTTCAAAGTCAAAGTAAGCGGTAGTTCAATTTTAAAATTTGAAATGAGATATCAGATGAAGTGTTTGAAGAGTCAAACGGATTCGCGATAGCCCTGTTCATGGTCCAATTTCCACCTCAATTTCTGCTATTGTTAGATGTAAAGGCAGTATTTTAGTAATTAGGTCACTTTAGTATTTATTTATTTAAGTCGGTTTTTTGTTTTATTTTTTGCAAACCTTATAAAATCTATAAAAATCCCCCATTTCGGATATTTGCCATCTCGTGCATCCCTACCACATATTTGTTGTGTGTACGAGTGTGTTTGTTCATATGAATAAACTAGATGGAAGTCCTTTCTTTAGTATATCATGAGAATTGGTTGTAGTGTACTTATATCTGTCCCCATATACTCTGCACACAGGCTAGTGTGCATGCATCTATGTATGTATGTATAAACACAATATCGTTAGCATAAATGCAAACAGGCTTAACTATGAGTTGCAATATATTTCGTCATATTATAAACAAAAAAGTTTGTCAACTCATTTAAAATTGAAACGCTCTGATCTTTAAAATATTTAGATTTTATCGGAACTTACTAAATTGAAAGGGAGATTATATTTGTACAGCATGTTAGGTATTTTAGTCTGGGTTTTCAGCAACTTTCTTAAAATTTTCAATTTTGTTAGATAGCCCTGTTGGCCTTTTTGCTGACGCTTTATGTGCATATATCTATGTATGTGTGTTTATTTAAGAGTTGATATGAGAAACTCATTTAGAGTACAATTTTCCACAAAATTAACGTTGTTATCTCTCTAATATTCGTACATACCAACGTTTGTTTTTCTCCTCTTCCTTTGCCATTGCTGTGCTGCTTCTCTGTTTCCACACAAAATGGCTTGTTAAATATAATTGCATTAAATATTTTTCCAAAAATTATATTAACATAGCATAGTTTGGAAAAAAACACACAACATTTGCTGTTAAATTTGTAATAATTGATAAATTTAAGCTAAAATTGACGACACCAATAAAGTTTTTTATGCGTTTTTTTGCAAAACTTCCGGTATTATTCATGAAAAGATAAGATAATGTCCGCATATGTTATCCTTTCACAGTAAATTAAATCCATCCATAAACCATTAGTAGGGCGATGACCTTTTTGAGACCGCAATTAGACCAACTAGAGAAAAAAATTAAATAACATTAATTGGTCACAAATAAAAACTATCAGTTCAGTTTAGTTTACTTAAATTGTCCTCGAAGACACAAAAATTCACTAAGTTTGAGAAAATTTTCTTCATTTTCATTCATCATTTATTAGAAATCGGATAGTAATTTTACTTAGTAACTTTTTAACTATTGTGTATAGACCATGTGAAATGGAACAGAACATTTTCTTGTGTTCTACTTTTTAAATAAAACTTTGGACATTTGTTCAAAGGCGAATAAAGTCAAGCTTATGGGGATTTGTCCCTATTCTATTCTCCTATTTAAATGATTGTTTGCATATTTGTACTAAGGCGAATAAAGTCAAGCTTGCCAGATATGGGGATTTGTCCCTAACCATGAGGAAAAAGACAAAAATATTAAAAGTGGATATGGGATTTTTGAGGGGATATCTTAACATATTTCGAATAATATTTTTACACCAAATATTTTTGTTCTTATTTCTTTCTATGGGTGTTTCAATTGCAACAAAAGACCACTTCATTGAGTTGCTGTTTCACTATTATCCCATTAAATTGTCTAGAACGAAATGTGCTGCAATACTAAATAAGGAGCTTCACGACAAAATATTCTCTTATAATCAACACTATTGAAAATTAAATTCCCCAGACAATGAATTATTTATTTCAAATTACAAATGTGATTTTTCATAGAATCGTATTCTGTTCCAATCCAAATTAGTGAACGTTATTATCAGATTACACCGTACGACAATTTTTAAAAAAGGTCGTTACACTTGATCCAGATGATATACGTCTGAAACTATAAACAAAATGGAGTTAAGTTTTTATTTCTAGTTTTTCATTTCCTCATCCTGTTACACAGGCCTACAAAATTCCAAAGGATACACTTCTTAAAAAAATATTTTAGATACTTATTCGTATACACATATACATATACACCCTATGTTACCAGTATAAGTGTGAAAATAAAAATACTTCAAATTGCATGGTTCTACCTGTATTACTTTCGTATTAACAACCATTTAATTTTCCCCCTTAATTTCTTGTGTGTTTTTTTTTTTAATTTTAATTTTTAAGAGGGAAAACTTGAAATGTTTGTTTATGCTAAACTAATACTAATACTAATAAATGTGTGTAATTTGAAGTATTTTTACGAGATATTATACTCTTTAATTTGATACTTATCCATGCTACGGTATCGTAGGTCGGAAATAAGTATCTAAAATAATTTTTGAAAAATTGTATCCTTTGGAACTTGGTAGTCCTTTTAGGGGGCAACAGGATGAGGAATTGAAAAACTAAAAATGTCAATTAACTCCATTTCGGCTATAGTTTCAGATGTATATATATTATCTACTTCAAGTGGAATATGGAGTGTCGGACAGTGTTATATTCACATTATACATTGAGAATTTTTCATGGCTATTTTGGGAACAAAATTCATCTGGCAAACCTGAATATTTACCAATTTTAAAAAATATGAACCTGTGATACTAGGATGGATCGAAAAAGAAGTAGTACGGTAATTAAAAAAAAACTTTTAACTTTTTTGTATATATTTATATAAATTTTGTTTACGAATTTACAAAATTCTTCAAGTTTAATAGAAAATTACCAAATCTAAACACAAACACGTTTTTTAATAAACAAAAAAGTACCTCTACATTTTTATTTACAGCTAATAGTGTCAGTACGACGCTCCATAAGTTTCATAATGGAGTTCCTTGTACTTACTCTATAACAATTATAAACGTGATTACAGTCGAACAGTGTTGAATTTGAAGTAAAATATTAAGAAAATAGGGATCAGCGAAGTCTTTAAAACACAATTCAGACTAGAATTGTGGAAGTTATTACGGATTTAAAAAAATATAAAATAGCACTAAAACCTTAAAAATTTGTTATATAAGAAATCGACAGTGATAAAGCCGAAATATGTTGGGCAATGCATTCAAGGATGTTTTGATTAGTTTTATTAAACATGTCTAACTTCGACTACAATTACGTTTATAATTGTTGTAAAGTAAGTAGCAGGAACTCCATCACGAAACTTATGGAGTGTCTTACTGCCACTATTTTCCGTTAATAAAAAATGTTTTAAAAAATCGAAGATGCTTTTTTGCTTATTAAAAAATTACAAGGAAATAAGAAAATCTTTAAACATATTTTATAAGATTTAATAGTTTGTCTATTCACTGGAAGTAATTTGCTGTAAACTCACAAAAAATATATTTGTATACACTGGAAAAAAATATCTCCATAATATTTCTGATTTTGTCAGTGAAAAATTTTATTTAAACAGTCGCGAAAAAGCACTTCATGACCATATTTCACAAAGCACAATGAATCAACCAATGAAAAATTTCACAGAATTTATGAAACATTTCTTAGAAACTATTAAATGAAGTCATTGAATGAACTTTGGTTAAGCAAGTTCTTTATTTTTCATAATGTAATTTATGAAAAATAATTTATTTATTTATGAAAGTGGCATGTGTGCTTTATTACTTGGTGCGATTTTTTAAACGCATATTCGGCAAGTGAGTTATGCTTCTCTTTTGTTTGTGAGAATCATTTACTTAAATAGGCCGGGTATTATGTTGAAAAGTCGCTGTAAAGCCACCTGAGGAAACCTTTCATAGCATGGAAATCATGATAGTGGTAGTGTGCAGCCACCGTGCCATTTTTAAATAAATTTGCATTCTATAAAATATAGAAGCAAAATGATTTTGACTCAGGAGAATATTCCAGTTCGAATCAAGTTCTCTTAGATTTTATAATGCAACTGCATTATTTTTATGAGAAATTTTCATAATTATTAATAATTTCTACTGAAGTTGGAAACTTAAATCAAAAATGAAAAAAATATCTAACTCGTTTTAATTGTGTGAAATTGGTTGACTATCCAGTCGATACACCCTTTCATTGTGAGAACCTTTGCTATCAATATGTCTTTGACCTAACTCAGTGTACATATTTATACCAGAGTTAACATAGAAGAAATGCGAATTGCTATCAGTGTAGTATTTAACCGAATCAAGTCGACACACTAAAAAGCTATCTGTAAGTTATTGGCCGTTTCATAAAAATAATAAAATCCTGCATTATATTTATGAAAATATTTCAATGGTTATGACATATTTCATAATATTTAAGAATTTCTCATTTCAAATAAGTTTTGGGGTGTCTTATTTATACCGGACATGAGTAACGGAATGTTTACTAAAATCATTATACTGCAGATTCCGATTAAATAAGATAATTATTTTCAAATTTATCTTCATTTTTATAATCTTAAATGTGTATTACTTCGAATACTAAATACAGTTTTTTGTCCTCGATGAAATGCCAGAAGATATACCAACAAAATCGAATAAAAAAAATACATTTTAGACTTTACTTTGATTTTCGCCTACATACGTAGATCCAAGTTACTGAATTTCTTGTTTCTCTTTTCAATAATAGTTGTTACATATGTACACAAAAATTATTATCTGTGAAAAAATTTGATTTTATAGGACAAACTCGTGATGTTGCTTATAAGCAACTTTGGGGGCGAAAGGTTTAAGACATTTTTCTTAAGTTGTACTAATTTAACAATTTTATTTTATGAAATATGAATTGTTTATGAAACATTTCTTCATACATATTAAGAAACAATTCACTAAATTTATGAAAAAACTTTTTAAAATCGCTTCATAAATATTATGAACAAAAATTCTTTCAAAATTACATTTAAAAAAATTCTTTATTTTCGATCCACTCTAGTGTTTACAATTAATGAAATTATTTTTTGAAAATTGGAAATTCAGCTTTATTTGCCTTATAAAAAGTACAAATTTGCACAATTTCATTTACATCGTAGAACACACGGTACATCTCTATTCCCTTTGACATTGAATTAAAATAGTCTATATTAAGAATTAAATAATGAAGCAATTTTTTAAGGATGAATTCTGAATAACACACTATTGCGATTGCATCTGCGTTTTCCAAGGTCATAAGGAATAGGGATAATCACCATCTGGTGAGGTATCCAATGATTTCCTTAAATTAAACCAAATATGTTTCCAGCAATTATTCAAGCTTTTACATTTTCCTATACTCCACTTTCAATTTTTGTGTGTCTGTATTTTCCCCGAATCAAGAACCCACCAAATCGAGCCAAATTCAAACAGTTTCGATTAAATCTTGCTTTAAGCTTATTTAAGTTGTCAACTTTATGTACGCCACCCAGGAAGCTTTACCCTTTTTGCTGCCATTAGGATCACTTAATGTCAAACCCATGGTCGGTTGACCTTTTGAGCATCCATTTTATAACTCTCCGTGCTTTTGTTAGATTTTTTCAAAGAAACAAAAAGCCACATTGAATGGGTGTCTTTTAACTTTTGACTGCACAATTTGTTGTTGTTGTTGGTGGTGATGGTAGCGGTGTTGTTATGGCTGTCGTTGTTGCGAATGCTCGTAAGCCCCTCTTAGCCATAACAACCAACAAGTGGCGCTTGTGGTGGCTGGAGGAGCAGTTTACTCGATTAATATTTTTGAGTGGAAAACTTTGCGGTTATCAAACGCTAAAAACAGCTTGTCGTTTGCCTGCTGTTGTTGTTGTTGTTCGAGTGCTCCTCCCAGTAATTTGTTCGCTGGCAAATAATTAAAGATGGGATGGAGGATGGGTCCTCGTTTAAAATAACGTTTAAAGTAATTTTAATTTTCATTTATATGCCTTGGCCTGCTCCCCCCGCCCTCGGGGAGTAGAACAAGCTAAAATGTATACTATGTAGCTAGCCTATGATGAACGAATACAATGTAAATGTCGAGAGATACTTATGCTTGTTTTATTTATTTATTTCTTCCTTCTTCTTCTTCTTGGTGTCTTTTTCTCTCTCTCTCCCTGCCCACATCTGTGTGCTGCTCTCTTGTATATTATTTATTTCCATATTTAGCATTCACATTTAGTCCAACAGGCCCAGGATGGCTTGCCGCAGCCGAGTGCCAGTAGTGGTAGCAGTCGTCGCACCAACGCCTTGCTGGCCATGCCATATTTTCAGGCTCTGCTCAGCAATCTACAGGTGAGGTATTCCGTAAAGCTGCAACCAGCAGCCAAACAAAATCCTGTGTTAAAGAGTCTTATGTTAATTTTGTTGTCCTTTTGTTTTGTTGAATAGAACACCGTGTTGTCGTTGTTGTGTATTTTTTCTGTTTTTCGTTTTTTACCTTTGGTCCTTTTTTAATTTATCAGCCTCTTGGCCACTGCTCCTATTCCTACTCCTATTGCTGATGATGATGATAATATTAATGTTGTATTAATTATGGTTGCCATGTTGTTGTTTTTTGTTTTGTATTTTTTGTGCGGTTTTCTTTGCTGATTATTCTGAACATGGATGGCAAAAAGCATTCATCTTCTTCAGAATTGTTACAAGAAAACTTTTGGTCCTTTGTATGTTGGTGTGAACGTTTTTTACTTTTTTATGTTTTTTTGTTTTGTGTATGAGTTGCATCGTTTTGTTACTGTGCTTCCTTTTTCTTTTGTGTTGTGCTTGCTGTTGGGTATTGTTGAAGGACTCGTTTTTTGTTGTTGCACACTTTTTTGTGTTGTGTTGGTTGGCTCCTTGGTGTGCTGCCACTGAAACTGTGAAGTATGTTTTGTGGTAGTGAACCGCTTTTGTTATTGTACTGGTTTGTTTTTTAATTTGTTTTGTTGTTGTTGCTACTTGTCATTATGCCTTTTGTTTGATTTCTGTTGTCACATATTGTTGCGAAGACTCATCTTGATTTCTTGTGTGGTTAGTTTCCGTTTGAAAACCCAAGGAAACTGCCATGATCCATCAGATTCCTCAGATCATATCATATGCACATGAGCATCGCAATAACAGTGTCGTCATGCATCTATGCGCAGTTGTTTAGTTCCCATCCGCATCTGTCATCCCAGTCATGTTTGCAACACTTTCACATTTGAATCTTTTGTTTTGTTTTATTATTACCATGTCGAGACAAATGACACACACTTCAAATAATTTTTCGTTTATCCCTCTTCCTCCCCCTCGTTTGTTACGCTATTCAGCACTAAGTTAATGCAGCACTTTAAGACCACCATCCCCTTTCGTCACCACACCTTGTTACACCTTTTGAAATAGGTGAGCTTTTTTGCAAAAATTCTGTTTTTTCCCCATTTGTAATTAGTTTTTTTGCCGTTTTCCGCATTTAGTTAGTCCTTTCATATATTTTGAACACAATTCATTTGTTCATTTGTAATTATCATGCATTTTGTATTGTTTAAATGAATGCTTAAAAAGTCACTAATTAATGGCCTAGATTTATTACAGACATTTGTATTCTGTCATTGTTTTACTGTTCGGACCATTTAGTTAAAAAGTACCTCAGTTTTTTCCACAATGAATGCATAATTTTAATGGATTTTTATCAAATTATATTGCGACCAAAAAAACATTGCCATAGTATTTAATCACGATTTTGTTTTACTTTTGTTTTTGGTTTGTGCATCAGCTACCATCAATTTGATAATGATTATTTTTTGTGTGTTTGATATTTATTTAAATATATACACAAGGGCGTACTGAGAATCTTTTTCAGGAAATTTCATATCAGGGGTGATCCAAATAATGTGTTTTGGAAAACTTCATAAAAGACATCACTTGAAATTTAAAAGACATCAATTCAAATTCAAAAATTGTGTATGAAATTAAAAACAATCGGTTGGGTCGGATTACTCCCCACTTTCCGTCCCATTACAAGCTTGTTATTACTAATCTTAAACTCAGCAGAGAGTGAACACTGAAATGAGTTATAATTAATTAAATTTTAGGAAATTTCAACTTCGATTATTTATGGACCCGAGTAGTTTATGTGTTCATAATTGATAAAATTTAAACCCAAATAAAAACATAGAACGACGTAATGTATTTTCAAAACAGATATTCCAATGTCAACTATAACACGGTGTGTCAGTTAGTAAACTATACGCTTGTAAGTTCTATAAACGGGAGGGACATGTCTACTAGGGTGTGTTGATTTTAGACAATTTTTGATTTTCAAAAAAAGTATAGTTAAAAAAGTGGTGGAATTCGTTGCCATTCTCAGATATATTTTTATTTTTGCGAAAAAAATTAGTTTAGCTCGGTAAATCGTCAAAAGAAAAAACGGTTAAAAAAAGACAAGTTTTTTAAATTGTTTTAACGACTGCTACTAAACCACTGCTTCTACGTGAAAGAGACACTTGTAACACAGCTTTTCATAATTAAACGTTTTTGAAATTAAAAAAAAATAATTTTAATTTTTTTATTACAATTATTACATTTATCGTCGAAGGTACCTTCATTATGGAAGTAAAGGCCCGATCGATCAAGTAATTTAAGATAATTATCAGGGCTAAAAATCTTTCAAATGTACCTTTTATGTAGAAGCAGCGGTTATATAAAGCAGCGTTAAAAAATTGAAAAAATGTGTTTTTTATATCGATTTTTCTTTTGACGTTTTACATAAATTTTTTATTTTATTTATTTATTTATTTATTATGAATTACAATACAAAGTAAATTTATATTCTAATTTTGGGTCCAGGGATTGAGCCGGGGTGACTAAGACCATTGTAGCTAGTTATTGCAGCGACAGACCAGAGCCTCTGATGGGAATCGAACCCACGACCCCCACGCTGATAGCCGAGCACACTACCAACTCGACTACCGGGGCGCTCTACATAAATTTTTATCACTAAAATAATAATATATCAGAGAATGCTTTGCCATTCCACCACTTTTTTGAACAAAAAGTTTTTGAAAATCAAAAATTGTCTAAAATCAACACACCCTAATGTCTACGGAACCTCCTTCAAATTGTGTATCGACGAGGTTCACTGTTTCTAGATGAAGTATAAAGTAATACTGGGTATCTGACCACAATCGGGAAGTTTAGTTGAAAATATCGATCGAAGTTTGTGATTTCTAGAGCGAATAAAATATAAAGGAGAAAACCACATTTGTGTGGGAACTATGTCAAAACATGGACCGATGTGTCCCAATTTTACAATAGAAATTTCCAGTCGAAAACGTGCTGTAAGAAATTTGAAGAAATTCAATTAAAATATAAGACCAAATCGGGAGTGACATTAATATGGGGACTATATATAAATCTGAACGGATATGTTTCAAATTACATAGCGTCCGTTCATGACCCGCAAAAGTCTCGTGTTACAATTTTTGTTAAGATCGAACAATAATTACGACCTGCACTTTAATTACAACAATAGATGGACAGGTGGACGGACAAACGGAAATGGCTAAATCGATTCAGAAAGCAATTATATGTCGATCGGTCTAAAAAAACGATGGGCCCATATCTTTTTACTTTTGGGTGTTGCAAACAAATGCACAAAGATATAATACCGTAGTGGAGGGTATCAAAAACAATTGAAATTAAAAATATATCAATTACATAAATAAACAGTTTTGAATCTACAATAATGTCTTCAAATGATACTTTTTCAATAATAATTTCAAATACAAATTTTGAATTTCTAAGAAATTCAAAGGAAAATTTGGAATTTCAATTGGTGTCTTTTGGAATACAATTGAAAATTATGGTATATTTTGAAAAACAAAAAAAATATATAAATAATTTTACAAAATAAAATAGTTTAAACTTATTTTAGTTACATCATGTTAAAACCCTATTGATCATACACTTTTGAAAACTAGCATAGATGTTTAACGTACACTAATATACATTTGTCCTTGTTTTACGTGGCCGTTCTCACCGGATCAAGTCAAGTAATGCCTCAAGGCACCGTTGTGAATAAATTTGCCCTAGTCGTTAGCAGCTCTTCAATGTGCATCGTCTTAACATATTAATGATGGTGTTCTTTCAGCACACCCTTATATACGTAGTTGTACATATATTTTCGTTGAATAACAAACATTAATAATACAACATAAATAAATAATATCAAAAGCAGTGGCTAAATGATATGCCATTGAAATACAGTGCGTTTCATAAAGTTATTCGTTTCATAAAGAAAAGAAAATTTTTTAAATCGTATTTTTTAAAAAATATTTTATCTAGACGCTTTTTTAATTATCTATACTTAGTTATCATAATATATATATTATATATAATGGGCCAAATAGATTCATCATTTAGTGGACAAATTACACAAAGTAGCAACAGCATAGTCAATAGTTAATAATAATAGGCCTGTTCGATTGGACTTACTAGCTTATAATTAAGAAACTTGATAAGGGGCACTACAGTTACCCATTGGGTTTTTTCTTAAATGGACCAAGAAAAAAAATGTGGCAGCAACACAAAGAGAGTATTAAACTACTTTCATATTGACCCACTTTAGACCGCCGTCCCTTTAAAAAGACGGTCCATCTCTATGTGTGTTAATGGAGTAAATCAAGACGCCTGAAGTATTCAACTAATATTTTCATTTCCACAATCTAAGAATCGATTTAAGAAGAAAAATATCGAAGCAAAAAATCCAAACATTAAATCCTGAATCCATCAAAAAATCACTGGTTTGAAACCATCATGGATGTCATCGCTTTGATTTGAAAACCATTCTTGAGTTCATTTATTTGACTACTTTCAGTGAGCGATTAAAGCTACTTTTCTCGATTTAAAGAATATGAAATTATAGACACTAGGGAGAACTGAAAATAAAGAATCTTAACTTAGACTGGTATTAGATACCAATTTATTTTTTGTCGAATTTCCAGGAATTACTTCTATAAATAAAAATATGAAATATATAATATTTTTTTTTATTTTTTTCTTATTTCCTTGTTATATTTATTTATCTTATTTCCTTGTTATATTTTTCCCTACTGCCTACATTGTCATAGTTTTAGAATATCGTTAAATGCAGCTTTATTCTCAATAGAGAAAATTACAAATTTGCCAAATTTCATTTAATTCGAAGAACACAAGCCAAATTTCGCACTAGAAGAAAATTCATGAAAACTTGAACAACCGTCAACAATCCAATATGAAAATTGAATTATTTTACAAACTCGTGGCCCTTTGTTCCACATAGGAACCATAGAACATAATAATAAATTTTAAAATTCAGGTGCACATATTGAATATTGCTTAATTATATTATTAAACGATAGTAATAAAGTTATTAGACTGGAGTTAAAAAATGACTCGAAACCCCGAGAAAAACGCTGTGAAAACACTTGTTATAAATTAGTTTTTCAGCATCTTTACAAGTGGATCGTTATTTTTCAAATCAGTTTGAAAGTTTTTAAATGACATCGGCTTCTATGTTGGCACACGTGCTTTGTTTTCGTGTTCTCCCCAATTTAAAAGCGAAAAATGTGTTTCTCGACACTCCATATCAGAATGGGATTCAAGTAATGCGTGTTGAAGAGCTGAATACGAAAATACGAAATTTTTTGAGAGGTTATTTTTCATTCTTTGGTTTACAATCTTTTTTATATTTTTTAGCGATATTTTTAAATTTTTAGAAAATTATCTTTCAAACTTAATAAAATATAAACGTAGTTCATAGTAGTACCAAATAGAAGATCGGGTGGACCTGTCCATCTGTGATTTATTATTTTTATATGAAACAATCCATATTATATTAATGTTTCTCGAAGAATTTTTGTCGTAGACTACGAATCTCTTCCATTATTCCAACAATGACCACTGATTGCTTTCCAGAAATGTGTGCCATTTGAAAAGTCGCAGATAATATCAATTATTTACTAACATATTTTAACAATTAATAAAATCTGCACACAGAGAAAATATATTATTGCTGCAACCATATTCGAAGGGCATAATATTATTATTGGAATTATGTTTAGAGTTATCACAGTATGGCTGTTGTTAATCATGACCATTTCATTGTTCGCTACAACTATGTTATGATTGCCCGCAATCATAATTCGCAATCCTTCAATTGCCTTAGCAGTTATCATAATATGCTTGCAACAATCATATGAGTCATTCCATGTCAAGCCTTACGATTTTATACTTCGATACCTATGATTGTTTTGATAAATATTGTATCCGTATATTTGGAAAAAAAATTAGAATTTTTTCGCGAGTTATGGCCAATTAAGCAGCGAAATGCGATTTTTTTTTTCAAAATGGTGTGTTCATTCAATTGTCTGTAACTTCTGAAATACTAGATACATTTTAATGTGTTATACCTTGTCTTGAAGGTAATTTCAATAATTTTTAAAATATGAAGATGTTCTGTTATACCTGGGAAAGATTTTCTAAAGCTTTTACAATTTTATTTTTTAACTTTAAATTGGTTATAAGTCATGAAAAATATTTTCTTTTTTTTTCCAAAAAAAAAACGTAAACAATATTTGTATGTGAGGAATACATAAAAAACGTGCAAAACAATCGCACCTATCGAGGTTAAAAATAGTACCGCTTGACATGGAATGACTCTTCTCTACGTGTATGTGAGTTATGTGGAAAGGTCTCTAATACTAATACTTCTGCTGTAGTATGGCATTGGTGTTGTAGAATGTAGAAAGGGCAACTTACGTAATTTATTTTACTGGTTGTGATTTGTGCAATTCGGAAACCCGACAGGCTATAAAGTAATTTGTATACTACAGATTGAAGTTGTGGTAACGTCATTTTGAATATATGTACGATTATTACTATGAAATATGAAGCAGAAAATAAAAAGTCGTTAAATTTTGTTGGTCCTCAAATCTTTTGTAATTTACGGTTTCAAGTTAGAATAGGTTTTGTAACAGTGTTTTGATTTCTAGTGAATTTTGAGGGCACTTCCGATTTTAGTTTTGAGCTATTTAAAATGTCACTTTAGGCAAGCGTAGGCAATATATTTCGTTGGAGTTTATGGCTTTAACCTCAGAAGAAGTCTACAAGTTTAAATTTGTGTTGTTTTTACTTCATAAAATATTGCCCTATAAAATCGGAAGACAAATCAACTAGACAAATATTTCGCATTACGCGAATAACATATTCATAATTCCTTCCGACAAAATCGAATTTTCATACAAAAGTCTGAAACCCATTGCCCTGGAAACTTTTACGAAACGCACTGTAAACTCGGCATATCGGCTGACCTCCTTCAAACAAGTTTTTTCGGAGGGCTTTCCAACGTTTTGTTGATAATAATTTCCATCAATTGAATTCAAGTGCATTTTGATTGAATGCAATTTGTGTACTTTTTTGTTCTGGCGAATGAGTAATTTGCATTGAACTCGTGCTGATGATTTGTATGTCAGTGCAACTAAAAGCAGCACTCATGGCGCCCACCTTCACTACTTATGAAATTATTGCACATACAATTATTTATTGTGATTTTTAGTTTTCAACTGTTTTCATTTTGCTTGCTGCGAACTGCTGGGCTTTTTTAGTGTGTGTGTGTGTGATTTGCTCCTGTTTCGTTTGAGGTCACCCACCATTTGCGGATGATTAATGTTTGCATATGTTTTTAAGCGGAAATGTGTTCTTTTTTCGGTCACTACTTGACTGCTGCTACTGTTGGCCGTACATAAACAAAATAATCATGGTGTACTTTTCTGTTCTCCTCTGTTTTTTCCCTTCCTTGCACTGCACTGCACATGTTATTTATAGTTGGCATTTTGCTGCTTGTTTGTTTTTCCCGAGTATTTATTTATTTAGCAAATGAAAGGGTTAAATCTGTTCTGTTCTGTTCTGTTTTTTACTTGTTTTACCGTTTTTTTCATCGTTTTTCATCAAGCAATCCACGAATTCACAAGAATTCGAAAAAACAAATAGTCAACCTATACCTGCAACAACATTTATACATTCTACCTCCGATGATATTTTCCCTGAGTTCTTTTTGTTTGTTTTACATTTAATACTATAACATTTTTTTATCTACAACTACAATTACTTGTACAACTACTTCCCCTTCCCCTTTTCCTATGAACTGTTGTCCTTTTTCATTATTTTTTTGTTTTATTTTGTATTTGTCGGAACCAACTCTACTCGACCAACACAAATACATTGAGTACGAATACGAACAAAATACAATCAATGGAACATTGTGCAAAATGTTTATGCTTTTTTTGGTTTGGTTTCCTTCCTACAACTACAACTACAACTTATTTCTTGTTAATTCGTTTGTTCGTTCGTTCTGTTCCTGCCACCCAACCTGGCGCACCACCGTGTACAACACTATATATATAAACTCCATATACAACATATATATATATATACTGATCCACCCGTACTTAAAAACTAAACAACATTTCAACAATTTTCACTAGGTAACAACAAAAACAACCAAGTATTATTTTGTTAAACAATTTTTTGCAGTAGCAACAACTAAGCCACCCGATAAACTTTAGCTGGGTTTTGTTCATGGTCGAAGATGAGGTCCCAATTTGGAAAATTGTCAAAATTTCGGTGCAAAAAGCCAACGGCCAGTATTTCATGTTAAGAACAAATCCCCAACTAAGGCAAACATTTGCTTGATTGTTGTACTCACCCAACGCCCCCCCCTTTCCCGCTACAACACAAATGCAATTGGCAAATGCATGTCAAAATTGTTGAACGTCCACTCACTCCCTGCGCGCCTAAGAATTGTGAATTGCATTGTTGTGCGAACTCCCTGAAAGTATATTTTGAAGACTTATTTTAATTTCCCCCTGAAAGTATGCTTTAGTTTATTCCTTCCTTTTATACTCAATGAATGACTTGTTTTGTTTACATTTGTGATAATACAGCTTTTTGTTAGACCAAGATTATCATTATGAAATGGCTCTCATATTTACAATCATATACTCTCCTTACACCAAACACACCTCCGAACTCCTGCACCCTTCCTTCCACACATTGCGAACAACAGATGTTTATGAATGGGATGGTCTATGCAACCGTGTCTATAACTATTCATGCCGGTGATGATGTTGACAAGTTTCCTCGTTATTGCCAACCCAGTCTCTAGAGGCACTTAAGTGCGACCTCCTTTTCCTTGTTGTTGTTATTTTTTCTTCTTCTCCAAGATGTAGTACCTTTTCAGTTGATGTGCATGTGAGCGAGTTCAAACCAACAAACTCTCGCCAACCACTAACGGAATTGACAAGGCCTTTGTCTACAGAGATGGTTTAATGCCTGGAAGATCTAATATATTCATTCAATCAAGTACAATGTCTTAGCGGAGGCCACCAATCTTGTTTGGATTCTTCGAATCGTCAAAATTGGAGAGCACATTTATGTTCCTTCTATTAGAAAGGATATATGTAAAGTGAAGATGTCATACAATCCGTATATAAACAAGGCCTGTTGCAAGGCCTCTGTTCATATGCTTTCCAACCCTGATCCTTGATAGACTCATACTTCATACATACATTATTGAAATGTGCAAGTTATGTTTAGTTTATAGGCCGTACTTTAAAGGACTACATCTGTGTTAGATACTATACTAGTATAGACACTACAAAAAGTGTGGGAATATTATGACATTATGGTATGTGTAACGAAAATTTAATTAATGTTTATGTTTTAATTGATGACGACCTTAACGAACGTTATGATTTGTATATCCAAAGAGTGAAGGTTTAACTAATTATTACCCTGTTGCAAATTGTTATCCATGATGTTATTTTATGATGAATTCAAAATATTTCAATAACATTAAATCGTATAATACGTATATTTTTAAAGAAAATTCAAAGTTTTTTAATGTATTGTCAGTGAATATTAGAAGTGTTTCTTCGATTGGAAAATTCAATCGTTTTAAAAATGAAATAAGCCAGCTCTCAAAAATGCCTGACGTTATTGCAATCCAAGAAACTTGGTTCTGTAGTCAATACTTAAGCCTGTATTCCATAGATGGATTTGATGCAGTACACTGCGAAAGAGCGGACGGGTTTGGCGGAACAACTGTTTTTTTAAACTCAAATTTAAAGTACAGAACTGTGTTGAAAAGGAGTGAAGATGATATAGATGCAGCTGCAATCGAGTTACCTGATGTTAAGGTGAACAATTCCAAATTGATTGTTTTATCCGTGTATAGATCACCGCGTTGTCGACTTAACTTATTTTTGAGAAAGATGGATAATATGCTTCAGAGTCTTGATACTTGTACTGTATTGTTAGTTGGGGATGTTAATGTTGATTCTCTTGCTCTGGGTAGAAGTAATCAATTATTAAACAATTTATTTGCTGAATACAATATGCAATCTTGCCACGCTCATGTTACAAGACCACAAAGTAAAACCTCCCTCGATTGGATTTATTGTAATAATTCTGCTAATGTTTATGTACACAGTATTGAAAACAAGCTGTCTGATCATAATATGCAAACTCTAACATTATTGAACAAAAAATAAGGTTTGATTACGTAAAATTTTCGGAAATTTTGGATAATACATTACCTTTGCTAAATAATGTTAACGGTTCCACCGAATTATGCCAAGGTCTAATACAAACTCTAACTGTCGCAGCTTCCCAAAGTACAACTATTACATCTAAATCTATAGAGATTGGTAAAAAAATTGCACCGTGGATGACGGATAACTTATATGCTCTAATAAGCTACAAAAACAAGCTTTTAAAATTGAGAAGAAAAAGTAGGAACAAGGACAGTTTTACTGGGCATCTGAAACGTATAAGCAAAGTTATAAAAATTTGTAACAGGAAACTAATGGACGACTACTACATGTATAACTTGAGAACGTACTCAGGTGATATTAAAAAAACATGGAAATTTCTAAATAAAGAATTTGGACGCTGTAATAAACCAATTAAAGAAATTTTGGATGAAGATGCTAACAGTATAATATCTGATGAAGAAAAAGCTGTCGTATTCAACAATTACTTCTACGATTCCGTAAATAACCTCAAGATGAATATGCTGCAATACACTGGAGATAATATAAATATGTTCAGAACATTAATTCCCGGAAGCAGTCGCTTTAGTATGCGAAATGTAAATATTGCAGAAGTAGAAAGGAAAATGGATTCTTTGAATGTTAAAAAAAGTCCTGGGTATGATAATATTACCCCTAAAATGTTACTTGCAAGGAAATCTCAAATTGCTGAAGTTCTGGTAAACATTTTTAATAATATGATTGCAACGCAAAAATATCCAAATGCATTAAAGATTCATAAAGTTATACCCATACCTAAGAAAAATTGCTCCAGATCTGTAGTTGATTTTAGGCCAATATCTATTTTGTCGACTATTGACAAGTATTTGAAAAATTAATGTTTGATCAACTGTCAAATTACATTCATGAGAATAATATATTATATGAATGTCAATACGGATTCAAAAAAGGAGCAGGTACAGGAGAAGCTTTGGTGAACGTTGTGGAAAGTATTTGTGGTGGAATTGATGATGGTTATAAGGGAGTAGCTGGTGTATTTTTTGACTTTTCCAAAGCATTTGACTTGGTCCATCATGATATTTTGCTAAGCAAGTTAAGTAATATTGGAATTACGGTTGAAACCCTAGCATTATTTAAGGATTACCTACAAAATAGATTGCAGTACGTCCAAGTTGGGTCGTCGAGTAGTTCCATGTTGCCAGTTGCACATGGTGTCCCTCAGGGGAGCGTTTTAGGTCCATTGTTATTTAAGATTTATATAAATGACTTAAAAAATATAAATTTTAATGGAAAGCTGTTTTTATTTGCTGATGATGTATGCCTTATCTATAAGTACAAATACGAAAAAGTTCTTCAAACCCAAATCGAGTACGATGCTGCAATTTTGGCTGAATTTTCTCGCATTAATAAATTAGTTCTAAATGCCGGAAAAACAAAATTTATAAGATTCAAGCCTTACATTAGCTCAAATGATGGTGAAATGGTAATTCATGTGGAGGGAACACCAATTGCTGAGTCCCAGAGCTTGAAATATTTGGGCATGCATTTAAATCATAATTTGTTATGGGATCTTCATATAAAGGACATTAATGCAAAGATATCATCAGCTGTAGGAATTCTGCATAAATTTAAACATAAGTTGAGTACTGGCGTTAAGATGATTATATATCAATCACTTGTTCACTCGCATCTTACATACTTGCCTATGATATATGGATCTGCATCTCACAACTCATTGAAATCCTTACAATCAGCTCAAAACAAAGCCTTAAAGATAGTACATAATTTGCCTGTGCGTTACTCATCAATTGACCTATACAAATATAAAGCAAAACAGACATTGCCGGTCCGTGATTTGTATAAACAACACATTTTGATGTACATGTTTAAGTGTCTAAGAGGCATAGGTGCAAGAACAATTACATTTAATAGAAATATAGTCCGAACTGGACGGAATACTAGACAGTCGGAAAACATTCAGGTCTCAAGATGCCGATTGAAATTGACTAAGCAACGCATTACGTACGCTGGACCATTTGAATACAATCGGTTGCCTGCCTATTTAAGAAATATATCAACAATTTCGACTTTTAAACAAGAGCTAAAACTTTACCTTTTGCAAAATATAGAAACACTTCTAATATGAACAAATCTAAATTACTATATATGTAATCTTAATTTTGAAATGTACGTATATAAATAATTAATATTGATTGTTATTAAGTTGCCTTTTTAGCCTCTATAAAGCCTACAAGGCGCTGGGGCTTCTAATGTATATAATTGTGTATAAAAACTTGAAATAAACAATATAATTAAAAAAAAAAAAGTGTACAGATTGAACAATTTCAGTGTAAAGAAAAGATAAATTATTATAAACACAACATTAACTTTAAACGTTGATATTAAAACAATCAAACGCAAATTCGGCTCCATGTTTATTAGATAACATAGCAACGATATGTTCGATGTATTTTGAGCACAATTTTTTCATTAAGATGTTACCACACCTCATTACTTATACGGTTAGTATAGGTAGAATTTATTTTCCAAATAGTCTTCTGCTTGTTGAAGAGATTCCTTTCCCTTCGAACTCTTGGTTGATTGAATACTCAGGCATGGTTGCCAAATCGTGACAAAACGTAATTATCTTAATAACCACAATCGCTTATTTTGTGGTGCAACAAACATTTTTGTAGCGGAAAACTTATGGACGATATATATTAAATATAATAAATATAAAGCAGACATCAGCCACATTATATTATTTTCATCAAGGATATTTTCAGTTCTTCCGAGGGAAACATGATTCCCACTATATGAGTGGGTGAATCATTTGCACTTCCAGTCTTCTGCTAGCTCAGTTCATCATTTGGACAGGTCATCATTTTAAACAAACGAACAAAACGCGACCATAGTTTTAGGAGTATATATTGGATGTTTTTTAAAGGTACAATTTTCCGATAACTTTACTGTTGTGCTGAGTTTTGTTTATCATTTGAAATTATTATTAGTGACAATGTACCGGAACTAAATATATGAACGTGTGACTGTAATTTTGGGAGCTAAAAAGACCACATACACGTATATAAGAGAACTGTGTACTCAGTTTTCCGTTTAGTGATTTTTCTCCTTTTATACGACGCTTAATTTCCATAGGATATAATGTTTTAATAATTTATTTTCGCACTTTTCGGAGTCATACAAAGGTTATATGGATATGAAATGAAAAAGAGGAATATCGGTTAAAACTACATCAAATTTTATGTTTATATCTGTATTAGTTTAGCTTTAAGAAATATTTCGAGAGAGAACTCTTAAAAAGTTAAAGTTTATATTAATTTTTTATTTTTAAGGAGGAAATTTTAAATACTATAAAATTTGATGTATTTTTAACACAAATTCTTCTCTTTCAGTTGATATCGCCTTAGTATGACTCGGAAAAGTACGAAAATAAATTGTTACAACTGAGTTCACAGCTTTTCTAAATACGATCTCTAGTTTCTAGTTTTCGTTTTCAGCTCAAATGAAAATAATGTAAAATTGTCATACTGAATTGCCATTGCTCATTTCATTTCATTGCTGAGCAATATTTAAATAAAATGAAAGTTTTTTAAACAAAATCAACATTAATGGTTCACTTTCAGAAACAGTAGTTTAGGAAAAGACTCCAAAGAATTGAGAGGCATACAGGAATATAAATATACATAGGAGAAATGGAAATATATATTTTGTTTTATTTTCTACATCTAACGTAGAAAACAATGTCAATGACCAGTGGATAAATGTAAAAGAGATGCCCCGTTGTGTTAACGTAAAACATTTTCTAAAAAATCATGATTTTTAAAACCAACTTCACAAATTAGATAACAGAAAATAATGAACTAATGAAGAAATTATCATCCTGATGTTTTTAACTGAAATATTGGTTGATTCTGCCAAAAAAAATCGTAAAAAATATAACCCATAATTTCACCATTTCCAAACTCATACAGTCGATAAAATAGACATCTAAGAACACTACTTTAAAATTAAAAAAAAAATATTAATGTAATCATTTCAAAAATCAAAATAAATGAATTAAAATGCTAGAAACATTTACAAATTTAACGCGGTGATACCATACCACTTCTATATTTTAGAAGTTGTTCTAATTACCTTCATAACAAGTTATAGTAATTTGAAATCGATCATGAATTTCAGGAGTTACAGGAATGAAAACACCATCGTAATTTCACCACTGTTAAATTGGTCATAATTCGCAAAAGAAAATATTTTTTTCCAAAAATACATCTAAATTATTTTTATTTAGAGAATACATAAAACATACTTTCGAAACAATCTAAGCTATGGAGATCAAAAATCGTACCGCTTGGTATGTGGTGACTCAGTTATATTTTTTTAATTTTGTTTCTTTTTTTGGTTTTTCCGAGACAACAAAAATTTTTTTTAAAGAAATAGGTATATTTTTTCATTTCTTCGGATGCTGTTCCTAAACCACTTTTCTATCTGAAGGTGATATTCGCAATATTTGTAATTTTTACTTATATATCCAAAATGAGAATACAAATATTAAAGGTATATATCTTCGAGGAAAATTGGAATTTTAGTAAAAAATTAAAAAAATCCATAAACAAATTTCTGTGTTGATTTTATGAATCACAAAAAATGAAAATGCACACAAAAATATATATTTTTCTCCCGTACACAATCTTTAATTTTTTGTTGCATAGTGTAGTTAATACATCGAAAAAAAAACAAATTTATGGAGCATTATTGCCATTATTGCATTGATCGCATAAATCAACCATTTAGAACTCCGTGAAAGGTATACCATCGTTGACACTCAGTATCTTCAAATTCTTAAATAACGGGTGATTTTTTAAGAGCTTGATAACTTTTTTTTTAAAAAAAAACGCATAAAATTTGCAAAATCTCATCGGTTCTTTATTTGAAACGTTAGATTGGTCCATGACATTTACTTTTTGAAGATAATTTCATTTAAATGTTGACCGCGGCTGCGTCTTAGGTGGTCCATTCGGAAAGTCCAATTTTGGGCAACTTTTTCGAGCATTTCGGCCGGAATAGCCCGAATTTCTTCGGAAATGTTGTCTTCCAAAGCTGGAATAGTTGCTGGCTTATTTCTGTAGACTTTAGACTTGACGTAGCCCCACAAAAAATAGTCTAAAGGCGTCAAATCGCATGATCTTGGTGGCCAACTTACCGGTCCATTTCTTGAGATGAATTGTTCTCCGAAGTTTTCCCTCAAAATGGCCATAGAATCGCGAGCTGTGTGGCATGTAGCGCCATCTTGTTGAAACCACATGTCAACCAAGTTCAGTTCTTCCATTTTGGGCAAAAAAAAGTTGGATATCATCTCACGGTAGCGCTCACCATTCACAGTTACGTTACGATTCGCATCATCTTTGAAGAAGTACGGTCCAATGATGCCACCAGCCCATAAACCGCACCAAACTGTGACTTTTTCTGGATGCATTGGTAGCTCTTGCAATGCTTCTGGCTGATATTCACTCCAAAATCGACAATTCTGCCTATTTACGTACCCATTGAGCCAAAAATGAGCTTCGTCGCTGAACACAATTTCTTTCTTTCTGAACTTTCTTAACAGAGCACGCATTTTGATAATAAAATTCAATGATTTGCAAGCGTTGCTCGTTAGTAAGTCTATTCATGATGAAATGTCAAAGCATACTGAGCATCTTTCTCTTTGACACCATGTCTGAAATCCCACGTGATCTGTCAAATACTAATGCATGAAAATCCTAACCTCAAAAAAATCACTCTTTAGAAACTTAACAAATTTAAATTATATTCACTTCCGTCCTTGTAGGACGCCAACTTTGTACATAATATATAATTTAATATATATGTAAATGTTTCTGAATTCAGTACTATCTATTTTATATGAAAATGTAAACGTGCTCTTTTGCCTTGATGTGTTACATTACATTGCATTACATTTTATTCATTTGGTGTTTATGTGATACATTTAAATCCTCCGCTAGAAAAATCATATGATTTTATCTCAACTCAATACCATAATCCGCCAACATTTTATTCCCCCCCCCCCAATTCTCTTTGCCATCACCGGGCTGGGCTGATGATGATTTAACAGCCCAATAATTCTCGGCGTGATTATTTCGTTTGAGTTGAAACCCCATAAAACGCGTCATTTTTAACGTTGATGGTGATCAAACAAACATTACCGACAACAACATTTACAAAACAGCCGCCTTTTACCGATTTTGTTTCCATAATCGTTGCAAAGATAATGGTCCGTGTAAAGAACGTGAATCGTGTTTGTAAACAAATCTATGGAGGAAAAAGTAGACTTATGCTGTGATGTGATCTAAACTGGCAGATGGGAACGTATTCATTCTAAAAGATAATGATGAAGGTAATGAGGTGCGATTACATGCAAACCTGTATGGTTTTAGATATCGTTTAAATGAGAAGGACTTATGTACATATGTGCAATTGGACCAAAAAAGGATCAAATGTTGACCTCTCAGAGGTTCATGAAAGTACTGCTTCAAAATAATGAATCCTTTCGATTGGATATATATGTGCATTTTAACCCGACCAGTGCCGTCATCAATCGCAGTGTAATTTTTAGAAACAACGCCGCACAAATGTCAAGAAGTTTATATATTGCGTACATTTTGAGACAGCCTTTAGACTATTGCAATCTAACAGGTTTAAAATGAAGTATCACTTTCCGTGGGAAAATATTTTAGGAAAAACGTGTTTTGTGCACTTTGAATATTATATTTACTGCACTATTAAAATACTTACATATATATGTAGGTACGTATATTAGGGTGTAGTGCAGAATATATGAAATGTGGACATTTTTGGCCAAGTAATGGATGAACTAGTTTTGAGCACTTGAAAATCTCTTTTTCTCCACCTTTATTGAATATACTAAAATACACAAATAAGTGCAATAGTGGGGATCAAAAAAATCAGATTATTATGGTGAGAACTCTTGAAAAGCTATATGCAAAACAAAAAAAACAACAAATCATGATTTTTTTAAAATATTATTTGCGTCTAAATATAATATATATTTTCCATATCGACATTGATTTCTTCGTTAGATTGTTAGCTATTAAAAATAAAACAAAATATTTCTTTACGATTTTTTCTATTTTTTGGAGACAGTTCCCAAACCACTATTTCTATGTAAAAATGAAATTTACAACATTAGTACCCATCATAAGAACCTTTAATTCGGCATATAAGTGTTATCGGACTTATATTTCCAAAATGAGAGTACAAATATTAAGGGTACCTTATACGAAAATTTAAATATTTTAAAAAAATTATTTTTCATTGTTTTTTAATCTCGATTTCGAGTTTAGAAGATCAAAATGAACTTAGAAAATTTTATATTTGGCCCTTTAGACAAATGTTTGTTACATAGAAATATTTTTAAAATATATATGTTTTTGGACCACACCAATGTTCTACAACTGTATATGAATATGAATACAGAAATAACATTCACATATATTTTCATATAAAAGTATATTTAGGAAAATAACATGAAATACAAATGCTGAACTGCTGCACATGGACAACCTGCAGATTAGTTGCAAAATTTATTGATGCTGCACCACACGAAGAAAGTTACTGCTACCAACGTAACGAACCTGTGGTGTTGCCACCACACACACTCGTATACATACATACGAGTACATACATATACAACCAGAAATACAAAAGTAACGAACATATAAAAACGTGTATGCAAATTCTCAAATGATTGTAAACAATTGCTTTATTTAGGGCGAAGCAAAAAAAAAACTATACAAACACTCATAAAGCCATAAATTTATTACCACAACTACATGCATTCAGGGACGTATCAAGAACATCATCGCAGTGGCGGAAATCAGGGGGGAGTAGCTCATTTCCAACGGCCAATATGTTAAATGTTGGCTGTAAAATCAAAAATTATGGAAAGTTCCTTTAGAAAACCCCGCGTTACTTTCTATCATATAGAAAATACCAAAATATTTTTTTGGCATATTGCTGACTAACCAGATGGAGAAAATTGAAATAAATACAATTGCAAACTCGAATTTTGAATTTTTTGCACCAATTGCAGCCTTTATCGCGACTGACTACATATATGATACAAGCGACATTTTTTATTATTAAATTATTAAATTCCTCCGGATCCGTTGGATAGATCACAAGAAAAATAAAAAACAAAAATGTTAATGTTTCAAGAAAATGAAAATTTTGTAAAACTATCTAATTTGCATTATCTGTTCACCGTGCTCTATCGAAATATCCACATTTTCTGTCGAAAAAGGTAGATCTTCTAAAAAACATGGACGAATTTTAACCCATGTAACTTTTTGTATAAGTTGGCGTGTAATTTTGCTATATTAAGCGTGAAAAGCTTTATTTACAACTTTAGTGTCTTTTGTGACCCATATTGCAATGTACCGGCAATCATTTTCGTAGAACATTTTAATTAAATGCCCTTTTTGAAAGGACTTTACTTGAAAAAGTCCTTAATAGACGAGCATAAATAGAGGAACCTCATAAAATTACACAATATACTTTTGACCATTAGACATTAGACATTAATTTTCAATATTCTTTCATTTATTTTGATCCACTGTGAAAAGAAACTCAGATCAGCTGGACTATAAGTTTATTCTACAAAAATGATCTACTCAACATACTCTTTCAGAATTATTGGGTCGCTTTTCTTTTCCCATCAAAAGGTCTTAATTTGTTGGACAGTGAAATAGGTTATTACGCTAAACAAACAAAAAGATAGTCTCTGGAAAGAAATGGCTACTTATTTATTTCGAACACTAACATTAGGTGATTGTTTTCGATAAAAATAAATACAATAAATACAATCATTTAGGATAAGATGCCTCATCCAAACATTTTCCCGTGCCTTCTTCATGCCATCTTGGTGAAGGCCTTCACACTGGCTTGTTCCAACCATGGAATATCTCAACAGCGCCTAAAAGCTGTTTGCATAAAAGTGCTACCTACATACACATATAAATAATGGCATATATAAATATGTAGTCAAACGTACACTCAAAGGAACGATGTTAAAGAAATTGAGTAATATCTAGACTGCATTATAGTTACAGTTCCATAATTATTTCAGCGAAAATTTAGAAAATGGTAATAATTTTTATATTCTGATAGGCAAGATTCTGATCATTTATAATTATCTAAATATTTAATTAATAGCACTGCCCAACTAATTAAGACTGTTTGAATGGAACATAATAGCGACCCTATAATTTTGAAAGGGCATGTTGAGTAGATCATTTTTGTAGAGTAAACTTATAGTCCAACTAGTCTGAGTTTCTTGTTATAGGTGATCGAAGTTTTCATTTTTTTGGTCGAAGCGAGCATTACACTAAGCGAAAAAAGTGTTGTAAGTTAATGTCTGAGAAAATTCTTATTGTCAAAACTATATTGTGAAATTTTATGTGGATCATTTTTGTGGAAGATCTTAACCCTCTAGCTCCTTTCTTTATGGGTTAGTTTGGCCCTTTTTCAAAAAAGCTGCAATTATTGCAAAAATACAAATATATTTAAAAATGCTGTGGGACGTGTAATTAATATTTAATTAACAACAATAGTAAATATATGGAGAGAGTTTGTAGAATCGCCTAAAATTATGTATATTATGTGATCGAACCTTCTGAAAATGTCAATTGATAATAGCGCTGCCAGATCTGAGAAATGTGTTTAAGCCATTCGATGTTTTTCTCTAGAATATTGGCTGATTGTATAATAAAGGGTGATTGAAATAAAATGCAATTACATTTCTCTGGAAAATATTTTAATAAAATTTCCCAATTTTTTCTCTGAGTGTATCCCGCATACGTTTGTGTCGGTTGGTGCAATGCAAGCCTTAATTTTTGTCTGTTTGTTTCTCGGTTTTTTGTTATCTTCGTCTCTGTTACCGTCACCGGCACAGGTGAAATTACAGTGTTGCTCCCCTGGCTGTGATACCAGGATACTGCGCGAGTAAATAACTATTTTTACAATCAGATCCCTCAAACATACATACATAAATCCATACATATGTACATACAGATATGTATAGCAGTGCGGGTGTACACTGAAAGTTTCTGCTGCTGTAATTTTATACTGTATCTATCTATGTATTTATGAAACGCGCTTAATGTTCGTATATCATTTCTGGGGTATATAATTTACTGCCGTTTTTAGATCAGCGAAATATATGCATGTACATTGGAGGGGGTCGAGGATAAGAGTTATATTTGTCAACTATCAAAAATGAACCATGTGTTATTCTTTGAAAAATAATTCGAGTTTAGGTTTAAAGCATTTTAAAACAACAACTTTTTTCCAACAATGTGTGTTTATGCCATTCTTTGTGTGACCCCCTCTATCATACAATTGCTCGTTGTCTACCGTTTACGCAGTTGCAGTTATTTTGAATATTTAACTAAATTTTGAAAACATAAATGCGTTGTTTTCGTTCATTTTAATGGACCGAAAATATAGTTCAAATGGACTGCACCAACAGTGCGTCTAAATGTTAATATGTTCGCTCTCTCTCACACAAAAACGAGCGCGGTGCCTGTGTGTGTGTAACCATTAAATAGAACGTCCTTATTTGTCGCCGCTGCGTATTGTGGCCAACAAATGGGGAACACAAACATTGTCTGTGGTTTCCACTGAACATGTTGGATGCATTATTATGGCTAATGCCTCAAATTGCGACATGATGTGTCCGTCTCCTGCTATCAGTTGGCCAGTAGTCAGCCTAGAGCCACCACTTTCAACACTAGCTGAATTTAAGCCACCAAACCACTATTTTATTGATTTCTATTTGCGTAATAGTTGACATTAAATTTTGTATTTTTCTCTGATTGCTGGAAAATTATTGTGGTGTGATATAAAATGCTTAAATAGATCTTTAGACCATTTCACTCGTTATTTTTCATCAACTGTATGCAACTTTAAAGAGTTAAAAAAGTTCACTAGCTAAGAGTCTATGGCAGATATGAACAATGTATATATTAATTCATAAATTTATTTTGAAATCATGATTTGAAGGTAATTTCAATTACTTTTAAAATGTTCATGCGTTGTATCGAATGCGGTTAGATGTTTTAAAGTTTTTACAATTTTGATTATTTGATTTTGATTTTCGAAATTATTACATTAATCCATTTTTCTGAAATTTTGAAGTAGAATTCTTAGATCTGTTTATAAACGACTGTATGAATTTAAAAAATGTAAAATGATGGGATCTATTTCTTACGATTTTTTTTAGAAAATCATTCTGGTTGATTCAGTGAAATATCATCAGAATGATTTTACCTTCACTCTACAGAGTATTTACGCTTTAGCCACGCCACTTCTTGTGCCTCCCATACAATGGTCTCTATCGTAAGTAATATTAAATCCTCCATAACGTCTATATTGGTGCATGGGATCCGCTATGACTTGATATTTGATCATGTTTTTATATTTTTTTATAAATGTGGAAGCTGGGACCATATGCCACGAAACTACTTGTACCTTCCACACAACTTATCCTGCCCTACGTTAAATTTAATTCCTTATAATTTCCGTATATATGTTCTCTGAGAGTGAGGGTAAGTCGGTTTAGCCGACTGAAGCTTACATACATGTTTTTCTTTAGTTCATTAAAATTCTTATAATAAAATATGTATGTGAATTTTTAATTTGCTTTTGTTGAAATATTGCATATCTTTTTTACGAAATCAAGAATTTCGCACAGATTTAAAATTGAAATTTACTTAAAAATGTCATAATAATATCATCCAGCCAGACGGACGAACTGATTTTTCCAAGAAAATGGTACTGACCATGCTCACCGTATGGTTTGGCCTAGTTTTTAAGGGATAAAGTCGATTACAAATTCTGAAAAAGTATATAAAAACCACCCTACTGTGAAACAAGATTCGACCAATGGATTTTATCACAAGATTGAACCATGTGAATGAGGGGAAATTTAACTCACCCTTTATAAAATTTCTGGCGTAAAATCCGCCACTCCACCAGAATCCCTTGGTCAAATCTTATTACTTGGGAAAATATTTGATTTTAAAATTGTGGGTGGTGAGATCATTTCATATTTTAATTTACATCATTTCGGCATTTTTAATTTAAACTATGGTTAATTCTAAGGGAATTTCTTCAAGTACTTGAAATAAAATATCAATAAATAAATTCACACGCTTGTGATAGTTGCTGTAGCTGCAGTGAATTTGTCAGCAACGTTGTTGTGCACTTCCGTTTCCGTCCATTATTGACAGTCTCTGTTCACAAGAGCATCGAAAAATGACGAACTGCAGACTTACATGTGCGATGTGCGTGCGTGTGGGTTGTTGCTTTCGACTTCATCATCAGGATCGCCACCATCAGCATCAGTGTTCTGTTGCTGATAATGCCACTGATGGCTGTGGCTTTTTGTGTTGCATCAGCTCAATGCCACACAATTTTTAACCAGATTGTTGCACATATTCTATAGCAGCACTCATAGCATACGCCATTACATACACATGTATGCATGTATGTATACGCACATATATTGTTGGAGCAAAAAGCCTCCATGTGCGTGTGTATGTATTGCGTGATATCTGATTGTTGCAGATTTTATATTTTAAACGCATCATTGATTGCAGATGTGCGTTCGATTCGCAGTGTTGTGTTCTGTATTCAATTTATGCATCGATGAGTTCTCGATACAAAACATGTATTTTATTTTATTTCAATTCAATTCATTTCATTTAATTAGTTCGTTCGTACGTCTGTTGTTCGCATACCTGAGATTTCACAATGCCATCCGGTTGCCAATCCCACTGTTCTGATGATGATGATGACGGTGATGCTGCTGCTGCTCTTGTTAAATTTATTGAAAAATTCGAGTAAAACATTTCCATTCGGCTACAGTTTAATCGAATTTTACAATGCTTTCAAATATTCAGATATAAATATGTAGGTATACACACGGATGATTATTAAACAAAGGAATTATAAAGGGTCCCTTTGCTCATAGAACCCAATAAACCAAAGAAGTGCTAAATTAACATAGACTTAACTAAAGCGTTTTGAGTTTAAGTTATCTTAAAGAGGTTCAGTTCGAAAGATTGATAGCTAAAATACATCTTAACGAAAACACGTCTATATAATAAAATATTTTATGACTACCACGACTGGTTCGACAGTACCTCATCTGATCAACCAAATTTTTCAGTACAGCCCAAAATCCACACCAAACAGTGACTCGTTGTGGATGCATTGTCTTCTCAATAGTCACGTGTGTGCTCTCTGAACCCCATATGCGCCAATTTTGCCAAGAGGGAATTGAGCTTCATGAAGGTGAACTGAAGGCCGATCTCTTCTCGAAAAAAATCCACGTAAATTTCTTAAAGTTTACGTTAAAGACTCACTACTTTTGAAGTAAGTTTTTAATATATCCCAATTTTGTTCGAGCGTATAGCATCCCATTTTGCAAATGCCAAACATAAACCTGAAAATAAAAATGAATGTTATTCTACCTTTCAAAGTCGAAGTAATCGGTAGATCAAATTAAAAATGTTAAATGACCCATCCCATTAAATGGCCACTCGCATTTTGGCTGAAGAATGGGCTCCACTCCAAACAGTGACATTTGATTTACGCCAACCACTCGTTGCGATTTTCTTAACAATAATTTTGACGACCAACGAAGCCGTCGACATGAAACTAAGCCTTGTCGTTGAAATTGATTTAGTTCACAAAGTCATCATCATTTTGAAAATATTTTTCAACCAAAAAACGCTTGCAGTCCTAGTTTAAATAGCCCTAAATTATCGGCTATCACACAAGAAGTTACTTATCATCAACGACAGTTTATCCCACAAATATCGAAAAATTAAAATTTTGTCTGAATTAATTTTTATAAAATTTATAAAAGCAAAATTTTAAAATTTTAAGCAAAAATCCATTTTATCCTGAAAAACTTCAACTTAAACCCCGAGTATTATTGCAAGCCACAATGTCCAGTCTCCTCATATTACCCTGTCCATGGCATTCTTTGCAAACGTTTTCTTGGTAATCTTCCTCTCACTCACTAACATATAATTGTAGACATTTCTTTGGTGTTTTTATGCGGTTTTGAATTATGTACGCACTTATTTGCGGTTTACTGGGTTATTTTTCCAGCTACAAGTGTGTGTGTGTGTGAATATCTGCGGATAAGAATTCACACATGAGTAGGAGTATTGTTATTCGTAGCTTTATAAGGGCATGCATTTACGGCAGACTGAACAATTTGCCATTGCGTTAAAGAGCAGTAAAACAGTTGTAATTGTGCTGCGATACGAATAGTTTCTTCCGTCATAAGCAAATATAGTAGCAGTGTTTTTATGGTTAAATAGAAAATGAAAATTGCGGACAATTTTGATTGCATGTATTCTTATGGTAATTATCCACATGCGGATTTAATAATAAGAATACACGTGGTACCCTTATAAAGTACCCAACAAGTCCAAAAAGTGCAGTTTCAGGGCAAATTGCGGAAACACCTATTATGAATAATAACTAGTTCGGCGGGAGTTGAATAAATTTTCCAAAAGTGCATTCCAACATAATAAAAAAACACAACTAATGTACATATTAGCAGTTTCTCGATTCTTCGCACCCAAACAAAGAGAGAGAGCGAGCGGACCAACACCCACTCGCACACACTTGAATGGCCTCATAACAATGCAATGCCACATTAGGATCCCAATCTGCAAATGTATGCATTCAGCTGGAAAGTATGCAATGAATTCAGCCACTATACAATACACACACTCGCATTCAAAGGATAGTCGTGTGCACACTTGAAGCATCCACATACTCACGGAGACAAAGGAGAATGCGTTGTTCGAGGGTGGTACAAAGCTAGCCATTATTATTCTTTATGTTTATTTTATGTGGCAACAAATTGACCACAATTTGTGAAATTTTCATGATTGACTAATTAAGGACAATTTTAGAAGGCAGTTTTGTGCATTTTGTGATTAATAAAACTAAAAATACATTTAGCGTCCTTTTGAAAGTTTCTCATGTTTTACAGGCCTCGAATGGAAATATAGAAAATAGTAGTCTCCTGTATAGATTTTTGTTACAGAACATATGCAAATATAACAAATAAAATTTTTTTGAGGCACTAACTAATAAAATCAACACAAATTTGTTGGATGTTATTATTTTAATTGTTTACTAAAATTCCAATTTCCATCGAACGTACCTCTAATGTTTGTACTATCATTTTAGCAGTATAAGTTCGATCATGTCCATTTATACTACAAATACAACGGAGGAGTAAGAGCTATAAATCTTCTAAATATACATGTCGATTATGCACGCCGACGGATGGCTGCGGATCGGATTTTTTCCGCAGTTGAGTATTTTGGTATTATATAATGCCGTAATGCCGTTGCGGAAAAATTCGTATTATGTATTCCACAAGCGACTCACTTCACATACAAAAATATCCGACAGAAAATCATCGCTGATTTGATGCGGATAAAGTACTTTTTGGTTGTTTTTTATTTGTTTTAACCGAAATTGCTTCACAAACCTGTGGAAATATATAAAATTTATTCACTTTTCACTTAAGGAATTTTTCTACTTACATTACATCGGTTAACTTGAAAACACTTACGGCCCTGTTCCGTACCTGTCTTCTATTGCCACTTTTTTCTTCCAAATTTATAAAAAAACCAATTGATGAATACATTATAAAATGTTAGAATTTCAATTATTTTATTTAATTTCAAATATAAGAATATGTCAGCGCACTTTATTGGTTACTTTTGTTTGTCATTTGCTTATAAATGTCAATTTGACAGCTGTAATGTAATATCGACTTTATGTTGGTAATGCAGTCATCCGACGGATTACATAATACAATTTTCCTTACAAAGTGAGTCGAGTGCGGATCGAGTCAATCCGATCCGCAGCAAATCCGTCGGCGTGCATAATCGACATGATAATGAATGAATGTCGTCAAAAAATTAGATATTTTAATTCGTTTTTTGTTGGCACTGAAACAATCCATAAAGATAGGAACAAAATCAGGAAACATTGTTTTGTTTGAGTTACTGCTATAGTTTTTATCAGAATGTCAAAATACATCGGATAATGTTATACACAGCTATTCGAAAAGTTTTTTGTTGCAAATTAAAAAGATTTTGTTTAAGTGATTGATGTGAACATTATATGGGTTCGACAAGATGATCTCAACGTTATCTTTCCTAAATGCAAATTACTGAATCATTTTTTCCTATAGAAATTATGTAGTATCACATTTTATACATAAATTCCTTTTGGCTTAATGATTGTAGCACCTGGTTATGTCCATAACAAATCAACGTTAAAATTGGTATTTTAAACCTCGCCCATTGCGATTTGTACGAAATTTGACATCCGAAACAAGAAAACAGGCCAAAATTTTAGCCTTTCGGCCTTTGTTGTTTGCAAGTTTTGGGAACCTGAAAAGTGCGAAAATCATAGAAGTGGTCGAAAAAATGCAAACTATTCAAAATATTTAAATAAAAATTTAAAATTTAATAAAAAAAAAAATTAAATAAAAATATAGGCCGAATGTCAAAAAATCACATATAAACTTATTCAAAATATTTTTAAAATATCCCATCATATAAATATCCCTCCCACAAAGCAATACTTTTAAAAATGTGAAAAAATATATGTCTAAGATATTTGATTTAAAGTTTTTGTAACATATATTTAAATTGTATATTGAAGAAAAAACAAAACTCAAATGAAAAAAATCTTGTATTTATTTTTAATTGTATCTTGTTATGTTAGATACAAGTGCCTTGAGAAGAAAACTCAAATGGAAAAATCTTGTATTTATTTTTACTTGTATCTTAAAAAGTTTTTAATTGCCCATAATAATAAATTCAAAAATTTTTTACTTGAGTTTTGTTTTCTCCTTAAGGCTCTTGTAATTAACATACTACATTTTAAAAATACAAATGCCATTTAACCATTTGAAATAAATTAATTGATATATACCTTAACATTGGTACGAGGATGAGACGTCCAATTAGAAAATGAAATTGTGAATTGTCCCTTATTTCCTCGATTGTAGAACTAATATGTTACCAGGTAGTTTTTGGGCATTTTCAAGTTATTATGAATGTTTTTTGGTAAAATGGGTAAAACCATTAAAAAAGTAAGACTAGAAATATTGTAACTGTGGAAATATAATATATTTTATTATTTTCACTTTATCGCAGCTGTGTTGCCTATTTATCACCATCCAAGCTATTATCGTTTTCTTTAAAAATAAGCGAGATTCATGTGTATATGGTATTGTTCAAGTCCAAAAAGTAATGTAGCACGGGAATAACTTTTCAAATATTTTGATTCTTTTTCAACTTTTTAAAATCCTTAACATATTTCAATCAGCTGTTTTAATTTTTGACATCTTTCATATTTCTTAAAGTACAACTTTTCTGCAAATTTTCGTGAAATTGGAAAAATTGGAAAAGAAAAAACTATTTCTAGATTTTACATGGTTGTACTCATGACTTTTCTTACTGTTGCCTCAATGATTTTTTATCCTGTTTGTTTGTTAGACATGTTTATACCACATCTTATGGTTAAACGTGTACAAATTTTCCTTGACCTTTTGAGTCCTGTGAGCCATGTTCGCCCGTCAATTTATCTATTAGTTGAACTAAAATTAGTTTGGAATTGAAAAAAGATCTAATGGATCCTAAATCAACTAACTCCATCACAAATGACCACATCCCAGATTAAATTAAAACTTTTGACATAAATTTTATGTTTCAAAAAAATTGGTGACTGCAGAAAAGTTTCCGTCCGAGACCTAAAAGTTCCAATATTCGTCGAGGTACATGCATATAATATTTGTACTCTGTACATGGCTACAAATCTTGCTAATTTCACTTGCACATAGTGGTTTACGAACAGAAAATAAAGAATTGAGAAAAAAAATCGAAAGAAATATTTTTTTTCGCTGGCACAAAAACCTATAAAATTAGATCTGTTACATAGACATAATTTTCTTCGTAAGAATGTTAACTAATAAAAAATATAGAAAATATTTTTTTCTGATTTTTTTTAATTAATTTTAATTTTATGTTTTTTTCCTGCTAATATTTTTCTAAATCCTATTTTTAATCAAAAATATGCAAAAATTGTACTAAAGATATGCAAAAATACCAGGTCAGATGATAATTTCCCTTAACCCATGCGGGTAATTCCGTCAGCGAGCAGAGGGTCGTGCGAACCGACTGAAATTTTACTTGAAGTTTAAAATTCAAAATTAATGTCTGTCTTACTGAAATGATTGATTTACACATTTTCTTTTTTTCCTCGATTAAAAATAATTGCAAGTAACTAAATTGGAAATGAGTTGTTCTTCGCCTCCGAAATTAAGCTAAATTTTGTAGTTCCCTGTTGCGATGTTTAACAATTTGCTTGGATATATATATAATGTCCTTGCCCAAACAAGAAGTTTAATTTTATAGACTGTCATGTCATTGCTCGCTATGAGTTTCCGGTTTCCCTTTCCAATTGCCATTACCGAATATTCTTCCTCTCATCATCCATTGTTCATACCCTCGTTATCAAGAGTGTCATTGGATTCTGTCCGTTATTCCTCTCATAAATGTTCCATTAAAAAGGTACAAATGCTAGTGTCAATAATTGGCCGTAACAGCTTTCAAAGGACAGGACAGGACAACACAATCGCAAGTCATTTGCGACACATTAAATTCTGTCGATCACCAAATAATAGCACTCAAATTGTGAACATCCATGTGTTCATGCCTTTGTGTGAGTGTTTGCAAGAGTGATTTTGCAACACAATCAAATCTCACACGCACACACCCACACTTTGATAGATATGCCAAATGCACCGGAATACACTCGTTCAGCTCTCTCAAGAGCGGCAACAACAACAACAGCAATACTCTTGCAACGGCATAGGAATATTTAACATGCGGTGCCGCATGGTGTGGAAACGAAAAAAAGCGAAGCTAATGTTTATCTGCCCACAGATTTCAATCAGTAAAAGCTAAATACAATACATTCGCATATATGGATGTCCGTATGTGTGTGTATGTGTGTTTTGACTATTTGACTGTACACTACATACCCTACATTTGTATATGCTTGTGTAGCGACTAGGCTTTTCAGAGCCAAAGATAATAATCATGCCAGTACATTAGGATGTACTGAAAACGATTTTTTGAAATTATAAGAATATCAATCTTTTTTTTTTTGTTTGTGGGGTACTTTTGGTCCTCTTCCCCTCTGCCAGATAAGATAGTCTGAATTCTCCTTTAAAATTACCCAGTGGGATCTTACTTTTGAGTCCTACTGTATATTCATATGCACCCCCACTTAACGTCCATGGTAAACATTAGAGTGATACAAATTTGTGTTTAAATGCCAACCATACCGAATTCGAATCCGAATGGTGTGCATACATTATTCAATATTGACAGTGAAAATATAACCAAACGCTGTCATTTTCCTACCTCATCGCCACCCGGCTTCCCTTCTCTTTGGTGCTGGATTGTGTCAGTGCTTGGATGCTGGGACGTTGCTGTGGCAATCAAACGACAAAGGCCTCTTGTTGTTGGTGTTGTTGCACTTGGTTGCAGTACTCATGAATATGGAACGAATCCAAAGGACACTCACACTGCCACTCACTCTGCCACACACACTCAAACTCAGCTGTATTTGAATACTTGAAATGCAACAATACAACAGGAACACCGAAAATAAAAGACAAACGGAACCGGATACAAAGCCTGACAGACTGAGTGGCTGGCGTGTTGTTGTCTGTCTGGCTGCATGCTGTACAGTGAGAGTGTGTGTGCAAGAGTTTTGCATTGTTGTTGTTATTTTTTCGGGTTTAAGTGGCACTTGGGAAATCAATGTTCCACTGCTGTTCTGTTCAGTTCTGTTCTGGCCAACAACACAATGAGTTGGTGTATTTTGAAAATTTGGTTTCGATGGAAAATGATTCTCACATACATACCTACATACATATATAATTGTATAGATATACAATGTATATGTGTGCCCATTTCCATATTGTATAAGTGCAAATGAAATGAAAGTGAAATGTTGTAAGAATATCGAATATCACAACAAGGGGACCTTTTGTAAACAAAGTGTGTATGTGTGTGTGTACTTGGACACATTTGACCCCATCTATTCACACTGTGCAAGTGTCACACTTATCACGGGTTTAAGCATCAACGAATTGGCCAATCATATGGACGCTAGATACTTTTGCTCATCTGTGCACTTTTGTGTAACCGTTTCAATAATAGTCAATTTAATATTGAATTTGTAAAATCGCTGCTGTTTAAGAAATTCAAATAATTTAATACAACAAGGAATTGATCGAACTAAAGAAAGCCAGTTTTTTCATTGAACCAATACTCTAGGTGGATGTCCCCTATAAATGCAATGCATTGCGTTGGCGGAAGGAAGATAAGGTACTGGAAGGATTAAATAAGGAGTAGTGTCTGTTGACATCGGTTTTGTATTTCTGAATATCGTATAATATAAGCGATTCCAACAATGTTGAGTGCTATATTCGATATTAACGAACATTTTCAAATGTATTACACCGTACGACAAGTTTTAAAAAAAGTCTTTACACTTGAATATCACCCATTCACGTGTGAAACTATAGGCAAACTGGATTTACTTGGCGTTTTTAGATTTTAATTTCCTCATCATATTACCCCTTCACAGGACTACAAAGTTCCGAAGGATACCATTTTTCAAATAAAAAAAATATTTTATATACTTGTTCTCACACTATGATAACGGTATTAGAGTCAAATTAAAGAGGAGAATACCTATTAAAAACACTTCAAATATCATGATTATATCTGCATTAGTTCAGCATTAACATCTATATCAAGTTTACCCCTTAGTTTTTCTAGTTTATTCATATATTGATTATTTAGAGACATAATTTTAAATGGTTGTTAATACTAAACTAATACAGATAGAAGCTGAACATTTAAAGTACTTTTAGCACATATTCTCTTCTTTCATTTGACATTTATGCCGCTGTCTTAAGTTTCGATTATGTATTGAAAATAATTTTTGGAAAATTGTATCCTTTGGAACCTTGTAGTACATTCATGGGGCAATAGGATGAGAAATCATAAAAAAAGACGTCAATAACTCTTTTTTTTAAGATATATATTATCTGGTTTATGTGTAATATGAAATGTCGAAATTTGTCCATTTAATTTTTCGTAAATATGCCAATTTTTTCATAGATTTATCTCCAGGAAATTTTTCTGGACTGGATCATAAATAAAATCAAATAATGAAACATTTATAAAATTACATAAACATTTAAGGTTTGTATTTATGTTCCCGAAAGTGATTAGAAAAAATTGTCAAAGCTCCACCCAGAGCGGTTCAGAATCAAAATGCATCAATAACTTTTGTCCTAATAAATATTTTTGAGTTCTGTCAAAAAATTAAATTAAACAAGGATTATTTTGTGATATTAGCATTGAATATCGGGCGATCGGATATATTTTAATAATTGAAATTAGTGACTAATTTTTGTAATTTCCAATTTAAAAGAAAATTTTAATTTTTATTTTGTTGTTTCTATGTTTTTGACATATTAATACGTATAATTACATAATACGCAGAAAAATATTTTTTGCGTATTACAAATTTTTAGATTTAGAAAATTGAAAATTTTTCAAACTGCTTCGAAAATTAGGTTTTCTAGCTTTGTTATGGCACCAAAAACTGTGTTTGTGTCAAATAAAGTTTGTTTGTAATAAATATTTTAAAAAATACCCTCTTTGAGAAAATGTATGAATTTGGACCAACATAACTTTTGTCTGTCGAATGCCTTTGAAGAACATACATTGCCAGCTCGAAATTGCACCCTTCGATGATAGGATACACTTATTTTTCAAAAGGAAAAATATGCAGCTAAAAATATGAGAAAATTTCCTTTATGTTCAAGCTGCATTTTATGCTAATTAGAGTTCAGTTCCAGGGCTATGCCCAAAAAACGTAATAATATTTGATTTTACAGACAAATCGAATTAATATAGGTACTCTGCACACAGGAGTAAACATTGACGTTGAACAATAAAATATTCGTATACGTGAATAAAAATTTAATTAACTTCAATGTCCCTCAAATTCAACCACCTTTGTTGTATTTTTACTAATTCTAGGTTCTTTAACGGTTTAAAATAAAATTAAAATTAAAAAATTGGTAAAAAATACATCCTTTTAACCCGATAAATCAATTTTTATAAAAAAAAATTGGACGCGTCGTTTTCAAAGAACGCACGCTATTCACGTTTTTAATTTCCAAATGTTTTTATGTGTATGTTTTAATAATTTATCTTCGATATGACTATCAAATGAAAGAGAAGAATATCTATTAAAAATACTTCAAATTGTTCTATCTGCATTAGTTTACTATTAACAACAATTTCAAGTTTACTCCCGCAGTTTATATATATTTACTATATAAGGTGGAAATTTTTAAATGGCTGTTAATGCTAAAATAATACTGGTGGGACCACGTAATTGGAAGTGTATATTCTTCTCTCTCGTGTGATACACATAACACCTTTAGAAATTATATACATCTATAGAAATTAAAAGTCCTGTAAAAAGGAGAAAAGATCACTAAATGGAGTACAGTTGTTCTACATATGATTTCTAGTTTTGTATGTATAGTTTTATATTGTATTGTCTCACAGTCCACAGTGGTGGTAACTTACGACCAAACCCTATAACTTTTTTATTTACCATCATAAAATTCTGAAATTGAAAAATGGGCGGTCTACGCCCACTAGTAATAGTACTTATTTATGATTCAGTGAACTACTAAATGGCGTATAGTCACAACCTCTTCTCCCCCATGCAATTATAGTTTTAGTCCAATCAATTGATGTTTTTATTTTTTAACAGAAGTAAATACTTACGAGAATTTCACAAACAGTATTCACAAATGAAGATTACGACCCAAATTTTCAGAAAGTACTTAATTTTCCATCAAAAAAGGTGGCCTACTATTTTTTCGAAGTTTTTCAAAAAAAAAATTTAGATTATATCCAAACTAGAATTTTGAAGTTGGAAGCACTGTAAATCCTATATTAGAAAATATATTTTTTTTAAATATGAAATAGTGTTATTTCAATAGTTATCTTTCATTTGACATCAAAATTTATTTAATTTTTTTTGTACTTTTGGCCGTTTGTTACCTCTGTTATTAATATGAAACTCAGGGATTGGGCTTTTGAAATTTTTTTTCGTTATATATTTCTTATAGCATCGAAATGTTGGAAATAGGATGTGTAGTCATCAAAACAAGCAGATATCATCAGTCATAAAAATTAAAATATGGGTTATAAATATGAAACGGACTAAAGCTAAAAACGCCATATAATTCTGAAAAAAATGTTCACATTTGCACTATAATTTTGGCGTGCTGACATTTTGCATATAGACGACGAAGAGAATTCCGCACGATAATCTGTAATATTTTTAACTTGTGTTTGTGGGCCTCACTAGTATGAGCTTATCTGAGGCAGAAAATCTCTCTCGTTTTTCGTTACTTCACTATCAGCGTTGCTAAGTGAAGTGTTCAATCAGTTTTACTGCTAAAAATCAAATATTTCAATAGTTTCTTAAATTTATTTGATTTTTTGTTGTATTCAACCAAACATTTTAAAATACATAAATAAAATAAACAATACTCCTAATCTTAGCACGGTAGGTAAAAACTCTCTGAACACAATGCGAAGTCAGCGTAGTACCTGTGCGAATGAGTAACATAAAGTATACGCCTCCATGTGCAACTTACTTTCAATTTTAAACATAATTTTTAACAAAATCTAAGTTACAACATCACAGTTCGGCATTATTCTCTAGAAGCCCCTCAATGTATGGGAAAGGAAAGATCACAACTCTTACACAGATCCACATTTGCACGGAGAGCCTCATAGAACTCATATAAATCCAAATCCATGGCTGCCTTTAAGTTTTATTAGCATAGTCAGCATGATCACATTTATATTCGGTTCTTTTCGTTTTTAATTTCTTCCAAAGAAATTCTTAATTTGTAGCATGTTTAAAATGCACCCACATAGTCACACACATATACAAGCATACATACATTCATACATAGCTCTACATACCACAAAGTACATGCATTAGTCGATATGTCATAGCGTATGTCGTCGTAATTCATCCAGTGACATTTTCAGTTGTCTGTAATGCAAATGCAAATCGCAAACGCCTGCCCTGCTCTTGGTTTACTAATTTTCATGTATTTTTTCCACCCCCCCAAAAACCACCAATGGCCATGTTGCAGTATTTATGGCCATCATTCCAGAAATTTGGCAATTCTCGCGGTCATCATATGCTGTCGGACAGAGGACTCCAGTATGGCGTGGATGTCGATCAAGAGGATGAACCACCGAAAATAGTTTCGCAAATTGTTACCAAAGATCTGCAAACGCCCGCACACAAGGCCTCCGCCTTTGCCACGGCCAGGAACAGGAACAAAGGCAACGCTGATGATGATGCGGATGCGGATGGCGAGGTCGATGCTGATGCCGATGATGACGGTGTTGACAATGTTGATGATGATATGGTCGGGCAAACGGATGCGGATGCCGATGTAGATGCTGCAACAAATGCCACCGATAACGAGAGACAATCAACTCTGCATTTACCCCATGCCAGATGGCCGAATCACTGGTCTGATACACCGTCACACATGACTGCCGCCAACTCAGTCACGTACAAATGGCTGGCGAGTCCTTGGACACTGTGCTCGCAGAAATGTGGGGCCGCCGGATCGGGCTTGCGGGTAAGTCCACTAAACAACTCGCATGCTTGACCTGCCTTGCCTGGCCATACAATTTATTTAATGCAATTATCTTTTTATCCAACCATTTTGTTTGTCCATTCATTAGAGACGCACCATTACCTGTGTACGGCTGCATTTGACGACGCCAACCATACCGCACAACATCAACATGGACATCAACCAGCTGGAACAGGTCACGGAGGCCCTGGCCAATGAAGACGACCACACGCCCCCGGCGGAGGAGGTGGTGGACAATGCACTGTGCGAAGACTACGGCCTGGACATACCCGATACCTTCGAGACCTGCGGCAGCGAAGAGTGCCCCCACTGGGTCAAGGGAGAATGGTCGATGTGCCATCAGTCACGTTGCTTCGGCCGCAATACGGCCATACAGCGACGTGAGGTTTCGTGCCGTTTCGCCAACGATACCATCTCTCGCATCTGCCCCGAATACGAGAAGCCCATCGCTCGCCAGGAGTGCTACAACGAAAGATGCCGGGGTGTGTGGCGTGTGGAGCCCTGGTCAGAGGTAAATAAAACAAATTCATTTATTTTCGTTTTGGTCTGTCAATATTTCATTTGCACTTCTTGTCGTCCTTTCAGTGCAACGCTCCTTGCGGCCGCCAGGGCATCAAGTATCGCATACTGCAGTGCGTTTGGTACGGCACCCGGAGACCAGCGGGCAATGCATGCAAACATCAGAACCGACCCGCCGTCATGAAAGTCTGCAAGAGTCCACCCTGCTATGCAAAAGGTAAATAGCTTGAGTTGGCCCCAACGCACCAAGGGTGGGATATCTAATTTGTGTCGTTTGTTGTTGTTTCCTTTAGCTATAGAACGCTGCAAAGATTCTTCGCGCTATTGCCGCAATGTGCGCTCCATGGGATTGTGCCGCTTGCAACGTTACCAGGAGAAATGCTGCAAGTCCTGCAAATACAATAGCATTCCAAATTAGCATATACTCATTACTAACCATCGCCTGCCATATTATCAGAACGCTCCTCCTCCCCATCCTCCCCTACAACAGCATCAGCCCTCTTCACTCATAGATCCCGGCACCTATTATTATGGTCCACCCCTATGGCCGGACCAAGTCATCATCACATAACCATTCTGGGCTAAGCCTCGGGACACAGCACCGGGCCGCCATGAAACATTGGACGTTGGCCCAAGAATGGCCGCAAAACAAAAAAGACATAAACACACAAAGCAATTATTATAGTTAAAGAAACAAAACAGAAAACAGAATGTTTACATTTATACATTTATTATAATTTTTGATAATATTTTTAACAAAAAGAAAAAAATGAAATGATGAAAACCTAAAAATCCAGCAACATAAACTAATCACGATTTAAAAACAGATAAACAACAAACGCTCTCTTACGGAAAAAATAGTAAATCAATTTCCTAAAAGCTAAATATTTAAGATAAACGAAATTATTGTTAAAACTTAAGGCTTATATACATATATACAAAAACAAAAAACAAGAAATACGAATACGAGAAGAACGAAACATACATACATTTAAATTTATCATATTAAGATTTCAAAAATCGCAAGACCCCTAACCCCTCTCCCCCAACAAGTTTGAGCGGTGCCACAGTTGGCACCATTTCAAAGAAAACACAAAAATAATGTCAAATTATTAAGCTTTCGGTTCCTTTATTATTCTATACTTAATTTTAAAATCTCCCCTCCCTCAACAATTAGGAAGGTTAGAAAATTACAAAGAACGATGACAACATGATGAAATGTTATATGAAAAAAATATTTGTAGTTAAATGCCTCTAAGCACTGTTATGAAATGATAACAAAAATGTAAATACAATTGGTTTATAATTATACAAAAATGAAAACAGAGACGTAACCATACACTTAAAACAATTAAATTAAATATTATAAGCAGAAGTTGGAAAAAGAATAACACAAACAAAACGAACAAACGAAACGAAAACAAAACGAAATGAAACGATTAAAGTAAAAAATGCCAAACAATTCAAACCAATGAATTCTACAACCGATACTCGTACATTTATGCCACCAAAAGCAGCTAAAACTTAAAAAAATATTTAACAAAACAAACCAAGACTAAGAACGACGTTTTCAACATTCAGCAATTCCGCGTTAATATCTAAAGCCAGCTTCGATATTTTCAGCAGAGCGCAAACGAAGAAGAACCCCCTCAACACTCAATTCAACTCTAACTACCCCCATTCTCTTTGAAACCAACAAACAAATCTTCAGATCAGATCAGAATTTCTAAAATCAGCACAAAATTTAGGTACTCTTGTGTTAGAGTAACATATTGGCCAAATTAGTTTAGTATTTTTTGTGGTTTTCCATAGTGACAACTTTAAACACTTTTTCCTATTCTGTGGGATTATTTTGTAAAAAATATATATATTTATTCCTTTCACTCCTATGAAGAGCATAGAACCGTAATAATTTGATTTCAATCTACCATATTTACAGCACGAGCTTTTTATTCATTTAGACTTAAGTTTAATGTATGAGCTTCAATTTCAATTTGACGTTTCCACGTGTGTGAAGGATGATGATCGATGGCCTGCCTAGCGGGTGGCCTATCCATCCCCATTTGCGTTTTCTGATTTCCAAATGAATTGGTCCCAAAGTAATAGTTCTGCACCTGAATATTCGAAGAATTTTTCGTAGGCATTTGTTTTGAAAAAACAATATAAATGAACATCGGAATTAAATTGACACCGCAGCGCGCATTTGTATAAAAAGAGTTTGGAATGTGGGCTCTGAAAACATATCTTTTGTTTTAAACTATTTTCTCAAAAATGGAGTCACTCATGTAATTTTTCGTCCGATTTTATTCAGGCGTCATTCGAAAGGTAGATTCATTCTATTTTGTTTTAATAACACTTTCACATATTGGTTCCAAGAATTTTTAGTTATTACTGTGAAACCCCACATAAATGTCTCTAAACGTCCAATTATACGACCAATGAGTTATGTTAAGACTAATATAAATATTTATATTTAAAGCCCTTTAAATTGTCTATTACACCGTAGGACAATTTATAAAAAAGTCGTTACACTTGAACCGAATGACATAAGTCTGGAACTATAGGCAAAATGGAATTTATTAGCGTTTTT